>PVHY01008989.1:0-58670 GCA_004024945.1 Uropsilus gracilis
TTTTCTTCATGGCTGACTCAGTGGTCAGAGGAAACTTGATAATGGCATAGTGGTCAAGCTTGTTTCTCCTGGGAGCACTCTTCCGAGGATATTTGGGCTGCCTTCGGAGTCGCAATGTCTTGGGCCTCCGAAAAGTGGGTGAAGTGCGGATCTTCTTTTTCTTATGGCTATGGACGCCCTCCAGTACAGCTTTCTTGGCCTTCAAAGCTTTTGCTTTGGCCTCGGCTTTGGGAGGGGCAGGGGCTTCCTTCTTTACTTTAGGCGCCATCTTCGTGAAAAGGAGAAAAACAACTTTCAATAGAAAAGGAAAAACAAAGACTTGGCTTGATGGCTGCCCTGGCAAGAATCCTCTCAGCTCTATTTTAAGAAATGGTAAAGCAAAAGCTCCTAACTGTGGGGCTCTCCCCTTCAGAGGCGCTGTCAGGTTCTGCACAGCAATTGGCAGGTCACAAGCGGCACCACCCTCTGGACTAACCACAATCAGGTCAGTGCTCAGCCGGCCTGGGCCGCCCCTCACTCAACACTTCCACTATTGTTTTGGGTACTTTTTGAATCCCCTGAGGTGGCCTCCAACTCCACTGCCCACCATGGGTGTCCAGATTATCTCCTGAAGCACCAAATGTTGTTCTGGCTCTTGTTCTGGCTTTGAAGTTACACAGGTTTTCGGCGGTCAGCCTCAATCCTATTCACCTAGTAATTCTGTCGTTTTCTTGCGTGCGCACGTGTGTGCGCCTGCGCATACGCTTTAAAGAGTGTAGGTTTTTCAGGAGTGTATGTACTATTTTATAATAGAAACACATGAATTTAACCCTATTTGAAACATATACCTAATAAAGTTAGGTTAATAATAGTCAATTTGGTAAATTAAGAGAAGATGAAAGTCTTTCTCTTATTTCACCTAAAGGATATACGATCTCTGAAACTCATTAAGAACTTTTTACTTATAGTTGAGTGAACTGGATTTTTCATAAAGGACTTTAGACTCTCTGTTCCCAGATTACCTCTCACATTTCCTTGAGTAAAGGTATTCACAGAACACTAAAAAAATCACTGAGAGATTTATGGACATTAATAAAGTAACAAAGATGTACTCACATGATCTACAACATGTTTTCAAAGGGTTGGTAATCAAATTAGCTGAAAGCCCTTTGTCCTCAAGTAGTGTTGACATTATTTTGGATTATGAATGATGCAAGCAGCTCATGGCATGAAGCTTTTGGAATTGGAGATAGCATGAACTTACTTTCTAATTTGTTTGTTTGTTTTAAAGCTATATAGCACAGCAGAATAATTCCATTTGGAAATTTTATTATAGAAGCAAAAAAAATACTGTAAATGATCAAGGATAGGCTACTCTTGTATTTAACAGCCTGCAAAAGAAAAAGAAGGGATTTCTTTCCATCAGCAAAAACATGACCGATGTCAGAATTTCCTGAAAGTAGTGACAGAAGAGAATTTTAGTAAAACAGGATAGTGTGTGTGTGTGTGTGTGTGTGTGTGTGTTTCCCACCTGAGGCCTGAATAAAACACCTCAGAGAGACTGGATCCCAGAACATAGACTTTATGAAGACAGACCCTTTGATCTTCTCTATATTTGCCAAGAATAAACAAAGATAAGGAAGCAGCCAACACAACAGAGAAAAGAGGAGAAAAACAAAAAATGCACAAGCAAGATGGTGGCCCGGTGGACAACAGATTGGTCTCCACTACATGCTCACAGAGAAACTACAGCCAAACAAAGTCAGTAACTCTCAAAGGCAAAACCAGCCATGGTGGCACCTACTAGGAGTAAGAGCTGGAGGAGGAAGGCCCCCAGCTACTGCCAGCAAGCCCTGCCAAGGGACACAGGTGCAGCAAGCCAGCATCTGCGGATCTGGTCCCCAACCACTGGCTGAGATTCTTGGAGCAGTGAGTCAGAGAGTCACTATTCAGAGAGACGGTCCCATGCATGGTAGTAGGCTTGACTATGGCTTGGACAGCAGAGATCATGCAGACTTTAAGAAACTTGGAACAGAGGAGATTGATGTTTCACCAACAGGAAGTGGGTGGAGAGAGGAACCTGAGGGCTGTGGTCAGGATGAGGGGAGAATGGTGGTATGACTGTCAGCTCAGTCAGATGTGCTAAGGAGACCGGTGCAGGGGACATGTGAGGCACACATTCTTGAAGAAAGGGGAAACTGTGTAGAGGAGATAAGTGCTCCACAAACCTGGGTTCCCCATGGAGAGAACTATAGAGCAAATGTTCTGATCGATCCTCTCCCCCCCTTGCCACCATCTGGGACTGGTGCTTAGCTTGAGGGGAACAAAGAGAACATACGAAATCTGAGTCTTTCATCCTCGATACCAGAGACCAGTGGTGTCAGGGTGCCTCCAACACCAGTCATCTCCACACTCACATCTCAGCTCCTCCAAAGCCCTCCCCACACTGCTGATTTACCAACTACACTAGCCCACCTGAAGCCAACAAAGACCAATAAATAACATGAAATAAAGCATGTTCAAACCAGGTTAAGTTAAACTGCCTAACCTCTTACATTACTGATCAAAGATATTAGAAATAAAATTTTTAATAGCGATTAGAAATAAAATCAAAGTATTAGAAATAAAATCAGGCTGCAAGTAGCAAAATGGGCAGAGAATTACAGCACCTAGAAATGTGAGATCTCAAAAAAGTAGTACTTCACTATGTGAGAACAACTCTCCAGAATCCAAAAAGATGGAAGGTTCTATCTCCCCATCAGGCAGGAGGCTGAAGAGTACGGTAGAATTCTTAAAACTTGAATGGAAAGCAGAGTACGGATTTGCATGGCTGCCTTCACAGAGTGTTTTTGGCCAGTGTCACTTCTTTTGCTCCACCTCTGGACAGCCTGCCTTGCGGAAGGCCCCTGGGCACTGCCGAGTGACCCTGCAGCCCAGATTCCACAGCCCTATCCATTATCCACCTTCTGACTTGTATCAGGAATCTTGAGTTGCACAAAATGGGTCCCTTAACAGTTGAGCAAATGAGAAAAAAATTCTGGGGTGAAAAAAACCAATGGGGTGGCCATGGCTTTCCATCAAGAAGTGCTTTCAGGCCCCAGGTCTAACGGGAAGGAAAGCAGAATCAGGACTTCTTGGGTTCTGTTTCTCTTCTGTTCACACAAGTCAGAACAAAAAGTCTCTAAGGACCTTTTGGGAGTTTTTCTGTCTCTGTGGGTTTGTTTTCCCACCTAACACAAGTGCTGGCATGCGAGTGAATCCACATTGAGTGAGCTTGAGGGTCATGTCCTTCCTAAAATCACGGAAACAATAGTAGCTTGGAGCCCTGGATGCTTGCTGTCACCCTTTACTGAAACTTACTGTGGTTTCTCTGTGGCTTTGTCCACAGCTTGTCATCAAGGTGCACATGAACGACAGCAGCACAAAATCCCTTATGGTGGATGAGCGGCAGTTGGCCCGGGATGTTCTAGACAACCTTTTTGAGAAAACCCACTGTGACTGCAACGTAGACTGGTGTCTTTATGAAATATACCCAGAACTACAAATCGGTAAGTCCCACTCAGCCAGAAGACTGTGCTTCACATCCCTGTGTGTTCACTTTATTGTGGGTCATGGTCTATTGGCTCAAGACTATGGAGATCTACATCTTTTAGTTCCTTCAGAATCATGCCTTGCCTCTTCCTTTCTTTGTGGTGAAGAGGCGCAGGGTGTACCAGGTAGCCAGGCCTTGGGAGATATAGGCATTGTTGCTGCTGCTTCCCTGATGGACCTATAAGGGAAAGAAAGTGACAGGCTGATACTTTTTACTGTGTGCTTAGTAAGCAAAGCTGGTTGTGGGAAGGCCTGGATATCAGTCAGTTAGGGTCTCTTTGGATTTTGCCTCTTTATAGTGTAGCACAATTCTGCCACAGGGCTCACATCACTCCTCATTTCCCCTTCTTCCCAACCCATTAACCTAATGTGTGCTACTTTGTCTCGTTGAAGAGGCTCAGCCCTAAAAAGCAAAGGACACTTGGGAGAAGGTGATGGAATAAAAAGGAAAAAAAGCAATTAAAGCAATGCTGTGTTTCCTCTCATTTTTATTGCCACTCACAGAATGGTCTCCCAGGAGGACATGTAGGCTATAGAATTGCCTCTTTTTGAAGATTTAGGTGGAATTTTTTTAAAGCAGTAGACTGTGTACATTGAACAAACCTTGAGTTCACCTTGAACTCTCTGAGGCAAATGGAGAGATGAAAGTCATCCTTTATGTTTATGTTTGGTTCTGACAGTCAGATGTGGTTTTTAGAGCTTAGGGAACGATATTTTCCAGCACTTGTCATGTATCTCACAATCTCACTCAAAATTGTTTAACCAGTCATTGCTTAATTGTTTACAGATAGGATGTTTACCTCCACCTGGAATCATTTCAAGTCAAAAATGTAATTTGAAAAAATGTGCAATAGCTGATTGTTCTCACTGTAATAAAGGTTCTGTCAGATTTTCTGGTGGAAAATAAGCCAAAGATCTGAAATAAAGAATAAACTTAACAAGGATATTACAATGTGACATCTTGTAAGAATTAGAAATTTCTAAGTGGATGAGAAGCATGAAGCATTGTATTTAACTCAAGATGAGTTTGTTTCTATCTTGGAAACCCTGGAGTTTTAGGTCTGAAAGAATGCTTTTTCTTGTCTCATCAGAAAGGTTTTTTGAAGACCATGAAAATGTTGTTGAAGTTTTGTCAGACTGGACAAGAGACACAGAAAATAAAGTGTTATTTTTGGAGAAAGAGGAAAAATATTCTGTATTTAAAAACCCCCAGGTAAGCTAACTTGTTATTATTAAGCCACATAAAATACAGAGGCTGTTTTAATGTCTCCTGTGCCCTGACCACATCATTCATTAGCTTACAAAATATCACAAACATATGTCTGTCATACAAACACAAATTCAGCTCTTATAGGATAGTAAACTAAAAAAACCCCAGTAAAGATTTTTTATTATTAATGATGCACCATTATTTTGCACCCTGGTTCATTCTTTCACTGTACAGTTTTCCCTCCCCCCTGGTGTGGTCACCATAGTTTTCCCACCACCTGAGTGGCCATCAGCCTCCACCATAGTCCACTCTTGCCTCCACCCTTCTCTTGTCTTCCCCTTTTACTCCTTCTCCCCTCCTGGATGCCTAGATCTTGGACAGCTTCCGTGAGAGATTTTTAAAGAATGTGTTTTATGTCTTTAGATTCAACATTCAAATGCCGTTAACTAATCTTGCTCCTGTTCTTATTTCTCTTTGCTACACTAGTCCAATATACCTTGATCTACTATGAGTCATTAATGCTTCCTATTTTTTTTATTTATTTCAATTTTTTACTTGGTTTATTTTACATCGCTATCTACTCCGAGGTTCTTCCACCATCTTATCATCCATGAACCATTGTCTTAGTCTTTTGTATGTCTCCCACTCCCAATTTCCTCCCCTCCCTCTCTCATTTTTCATGCTTCAGTTTTTCTGAGAGTTTTAAATTTTTCTTGTCCATTTGTTTGTTTTCCCTTTATCCCTCATATAAGTGAGACCATCCACTATTTCTCTTTTTCTTTCTGACTTATTTTTGCTAGTGTGATTCCTTCTAGCTATATCCATGTTGCTGTGAATGACATGTTTGTTTGTTTTTTTGATTGATGAATAATATTCTATCATGTACATATACGACAGCTTTTTGTACCATCCATCTATTTTGAGGCATTTGGGTTACTTCCATATCCTGGCTATTGTAAATAGTGCTGCAATAAACATCTGGTACAGGTGTCTTTTGGGATTAAAGTTTTTGTACCTTTGAGTGATTCCTAGCAGTGGAATTTCTAGATCGAATGGGAGTTCCATTTTCAGTAGTTTAAGGGTCCTACACACAGCTTTCCATAGCAGCAGTAACGCTTACTATTTTAAAGATACTCTTTTCTTTGTTCACATTTGGTGCCTGTGATTTTGGAATAGGGGAAAGGAACAGTGGAAATGTACAATTTGTTGTGCCTTAGTCCAAAAAACAGTCTACATAATAAAAGGCATTGTTTTCTTCATTTGAAAATCCTTACTTTAAGTCATCAACAACAGTATGACAGTGAGAATTAGGGAATTATATTCAGGACCATCATTAGATGAATTTTCATGAGACATTTTTCCAATGTAGCCTATAAAATGGCGCCTAGGAGTACTGTAACTTCTCATCTGTTGTATTTATAATCCTCTACTTATTTATGGACAATAAGAGATTGGTATAATCTTTGTCCTCAAGCAATTTGTAATCTAGCTGGGGTGAAAATATGGGCAAAAATGCTGAAAGCATAGCTTCCTAGTTTAAATGAGAGTGTTGTATGTGGTGGGTGGCTTGGTACTTTCCAGAGATTAAGTCCCACAAAATGGATCCTCAGAACAGAAGGGCTTTGATAGTGGTGTATGTTGGGAAAGTTAGCTCTTCAATTACATTTGTTTATAATACCCAAGATCAGAAAACCATCAGCTCTGTAAAGCAGTGAAACTAGGAAAAGTTGAATCAATTCATTAATCTCAAGCCTAACCCTAAGGGAAAAAAAGTAATCACACAGATGCATAGAGAGTGGGGTTAATGCAAACGACAGAATTGCCTTTTGACAAACTCTGACTATAGAAGAATCCTGCTCTGGTTTAAGATGAGTGATGAGGAACCAACCTGTGTTTATGACAAAATATTGGAGGACCTGAAGGGAAAGAGCATTCAAAAGGCTTTGTGGACCACACAGCTACAAAGTTAATGAATTGCAAGATTCAGAAGAAAATTTAGGAAATGGCTATCTTCATGGGGTTGGGGTGTGGGAAGACGGGGACAGGACAGTAAGATATGAAACAAACCAAGAGTAGAAAAGGCAACAGAAAAAGAGTAAAGAAAAGGGGGTGTGAGGGAAGGAAGGATAGGGGGAAATCAAAATTGGATTTAAAAAACACTGAGATAGGCTGGGCATGGTGGCGCATGCCTCTAAGCGGCAGCCTAGGAAGCCGCACCCGGGACCAGGGATCACCATTCGAGTCCCACCGGGGGCACATAGCAAAGCCTAGTCCCAAAAAATAGCTGGGCATGGTGGCACACGCCTGTAATCCCAGCTACCTGGAAAGCTGAAGCTGGAGATTGCTTGAGTCTGTGGGATCCCAGGCAACGTGAGTCTGAGATTCCATGGGCAAAAATAGCGAGACCTAGTCTCAAAAAAAAAAAAAAAAAAGCACTGAGATAGAAGAAGTACCAACTGCTTTGAGAGAAGATGGTAGCCAGGGCAGGGAAGTTGATGAAGAGAAAGTTATGTCCAAGGGCTTATGGAGAAGTGAGCACTACAAACCATGCATGTGTTCAAAGTCAAAGAAAAAAGAAGCAAGTGCATTGTGATGGCAAATGGTTGTGTGATTGCAATATGGAGAGGTGGGGCTAGGCCAGGGAGTAACAGCTCATTCAGAATACTGGTGAAAAAGAAATTGACCAACACAGCATATTGTCTAAAACAAGACAGGTTACAAACGAATGTTTACAGTCACTAGCAACTCACGCAATCTCAATTCTTTGAGATTACCTTAAAATATATTTTCAGCAAGTTTACTCAGTCACATTTCTTTTTCCTTTTTTTTTGATTAAGCCTGCCTCCTTTGCCTATTTAGTTACATCTGGTATATTTACCAAGTTATGTTATGTATTTGTTTTCTATGAAGTCGCACTTTTGCCACTGTGATTCCGCTTACCTATTGTGAGTGAAACAATTGCATGGATTGTATGCTACCCTTTGGAGGTGAAGCTGAATTTCAGGCTTTGTTCTTGCAGAGAAATGGTTTATGGAAGTAAAGGTTATGCATGAAATGCCATCTGAGAAGGTTATGTTGTGGTGGAAGATTCTGAGGCCCCAAGTCATCATCAAGGACATCGTTTACTGCTTTCAGCTCACAGCATGTGTGTTTGCTTCTGGCACCTCCGCATTTCTGGCAGAGCTGGTGGAGGCTTCAACCACTTAGGACATGTGTCCCAGGAACTGAGCCTAGTCACCTAGCCAGCAGCAGTGTCAGGTGGCTTTAGAATGTTGCCATCACTTGCCAGTATCTCACCACAAGTCCAAAACTTTACAAGTAGATGCCAACCAAAATTGGGTAAACAATGGAGATAAAAAGAAAGTAAGACAAAAATTCCTGATGGAAATTCTCACAAATTCTCGAAAAACAAACCTAACATCAGACTTACTGAAACTTGGAAAATCAGTAGTGCCAGAGGGAGCATCTAAACCACTGTGTTGTTCCTGCTATCATTTTGCATATAATCAAATTATTTTTAATTAAATTGTATGGTCCGAGCAAGACTTCATTGGACTGGAGAAAAGCAGGAACAAGATGATAGAGGGCACTAAAACAAAATCTAGAAAAGGGAGATGACGATGATGATGAGTTGGAGACCATTAAAAAATGTTTAGAAGATCCAGTTTTGCAGAATATGGTGACTAGTGGATGCTGGGATAATAAGGAGGCAAATTAGTAGGTAGGGATGATACCTTGAATTCAGATATAGCCCCTTCCAATTCTATCCACACTCTGCAGATGACAAGTTTCACTTTACTTTTTAGCTGTGTAGTATTCTATTGCATGTGTAGTCTGTGTAGTATTCTATACATATATAACATTTTCTTTATTCTTTCATGTGTTGCTGGGCACTCATGGTATTAAGTTGTTTCCATAACTTGGTTATTATAAGTAGTGCTACAACAAACATAAGTGTGCCTATAACCAAAGAGGTGTTATTTTAAAAGTAATGTGCACAGTGGTACATGCCTTTAATCCTAGCCTAGGAAGGGAGACCAAGACTAGGAATTGCTTTAGTCCACAGGTTTGAGACCTGCCTGGGGCAACATAGCAAGACCTATTCTCAAAAAATAGCTGGATGTGGTGGCATGGGCTTGTAATCCCAGCTACCTGAAAGGCTGAGGCTGGGGATCACTTGAGTCCATGGGATAAGGACTACCCCGGGCAACATGGTGAGACCTTGTCTAAAAAAAAAAAAAAAAAAAAAAAAAACCACTGTATTTGCCATTTCTATCCAGCTGTTTTTAAATCTTGCCTTTTCAGAAGCTGTGAGAGAAGGCTGAAACTGAAAGCCTCATTGCCCATTTTTAATTTCCTTAATTATTCAATTCAGCCTCTCCAATTTCCATTTGTAATGTTAATGAAATAACTTGAGTTTTGCTACTTTACAGATGACCCAAACTGACTTGACTGACAAAGAACTTTGATGACAGGTGAAAATTCTGATCAAAGAGCAATAAATCTTTTCTAAAAACTGCCCTCTGCCTGTCTCAAGCTCAGATTGACTTTGTGTTTTTGCATTTTTATTAAAACAAAAACACAAAAGCTAATATCCAGGATATGTTTTTTAAAACTCACATAACTCAACTATAAAAAACACAAACAGCCCAGTTAGTAGTGGGCAGTAGACACAAACTGACAATTCACCAAAAAGGCTGTCCAGAAGACCAACAGTATTTGTAAAAGATTTATCATCAGATACAATAGAGAGATTCAGGTTTAAACCATGAGATACTATGATTCTCATAAGTATATATTATAAAGACCCCCCAATACATGCTGGAGAGACTATAGAGAAAGTAGAACATAAACTGGTACAACTGTTAGCTATCTGAATTTCCCTTTAAAACTAAAAATAGAAATACAGATGACCCAACTATCCCACTTCTGGGCTTCTATCCAAACAATAGGAAATCATCAACACACAAAAAAGCACGTTTTGTCAGAAGTAGCCGTACTTTCTTTTTTATCACTGAATGTCATTTTAATCATTTTTAAGTATGCAGCTTAGTGATATTGAGAATGTTCACACTAGTGTGCTAAGTTCTCTTCTATAGTTTTTAAAGTCTTTCATTCCTGAGAAAAATTATGAAAAACTCAAAACTCTGATTCTAATTAGCTTTGGGCAAATCACTTAACCCTTCTCTTTCCTTACCTGTAAAATAGCAATAGAGACTGTGTAATGGGATTCTTCTAGGAATGAAATGAAAAATACACCTTAGTAGAAGATTCTGGCATGTGGTCTTTGTTATCTGTTATGGCTATATAGTCTTTAAGTCGAACATGTAAAACTAAAATAGTTTCTGAACCCAAAGTAATACACTAATTCACAATATATTGCCTTTTCACATAGCACGTGAAAGTTATAAAGACTTGAAAAATATGCTAAGATAATTAAGTAAGATTTATCCAAGAAATTGTACTTGACATCTTCCACCTATTTAAGTCAGCAAATCACTGTTTTATGTGTTCTATTTCTAGGCGATAACCTGACCTTGCAAATTTTATTTACCTGCAGTTTAAGTCTGTCCAGTACACTTTGCCCTCCTGGCTAAGTGTGAATAGAATCATCCAGGAGCTATGCTTTAGGCAGATTCCCAGACTCTGTCCCAGCAATTCAGTCCCAGTATTTAGTAGGTCAGGATCTCAGGAACATGCATTTTGTTAAACATCAGTGGGGATCACACTTGGAGGAACACTTCTATGCTGTCAATAATCATTTGGGCATACAATCAGGAGGGCACTTAACTTAGTCTCCTTGCTAATGAGGTATTGTCCTAGTTTTAATACATCTTTAATGTATTTTATGAAATCTTTAATGTATTTTATATGTATTTTATAAAACTATATATTTGAGCCATATTGGTTATGAAAAATTAGCCTTTGGCTGCTCATGATTGGGGGGGAGGCAGAAATGTATGCATTTGACATTTCCAGCCACCTCGTTAATATTCAGTATCAACAAGACAAGTCCCCCTTAGAGACTTTGCTCTCTTCCTAAACACCTTTCAGTCAAGGTTTTCTCTGTCTGTGTAAGGCTGACTCTCCTTCCAGAAATGTCCTTTCTACTCCTGTTCTTACAAGTTGACTATGCTAAGCGAAGTAAGTCAGAAAGTGAGAGACAGTTGCAGGTTGACAGGTAACAGAATCTGAGTTGTGAAGGGCCTCTGAATTTTTTAAAATTAAAATTAGTCACCAACCTTTATAAAATCAACCTTCTCTTGATGCTCTGGGATTTCCAGTTCAGCCTGGCTGGTCCCCACCAGCCAGAGCATGGAGCCTGGATTTGACCTCCACCCAGACCCAGTACCTGAGAGTGTCCCACCTCCAGCCTCCAGAAACTGTTCTAGACAATGGAGTTTAATGAGTTTCCAGTCTTGTTGGTTTCCTAGTTGATTGTGAGAAGTGGGAAGTGGGAAGTGGGAAGGGGGGGGTATTTCTATCTTAGTGTTGTGGTTACCCACCATTGCCAAGTGATAGGTGCCACATGTGCTACGTATGCTATGTTGTTAGGTGCTGTGTGTTGTGTGTTTTGCTTCCTGGTTTGTTCCATGCAGGTGCATCTTCTCTCCCCAGCAAAAATGTAGAGTGTTTGGTGCTGAACACTGACTCATCTAATCTTTCACTATTTTATTTAGAATTTTTACCTGGATAACAAAGGAAAAAAAGAAAGCAAGGAAGCAAATGAAAAAATGAATGCTAAGAACAAAGAGTCCTTACTTGAGGTAAGTTTGATTTTGCCCAGTAGAAAAGATGAAGTTTTGGGGATTTGTTTTGGGAGTTTTGTTTTTGTTTTTGTTTTTTTAATTTTTGCTTCTCAGAACAATGAGAAGTTCTGAGAAATGCTGAAATTTTAACTTAGGGTTTAAAATCAAGTTATTGTGAAATTATAGCTACTGTGTTAAACTGCTTGAGTCACTTGTTTTTAAAAAAATGGCTTTAGACAATATTTGTCACTTTCCGTGAAGTTAGAGTTGTAATTCTTGGCTAAAAGGCATAAATCTATATACAACTTGTCCCCTAACCTTCAGATGTTCCATTACTTAGTACTTGTTGGAAGTCAAATACAAAGACTTCCAAACCTCACACTTCCCACTGTCTTTGCTGCAGCCTGAGGGTGGGATGAGAATGTGATGCTTAGAGTTTGAAAGTAAGTCCAGAAGCCCAGTTTTCTGAGTTGTGTTGAATTATTACAGTGATCCAGGGATTACCATGATGCCCCCTTACAAGTCAAACAATAAATTTTCTATTTACCAGCAGCCTTTATTTAGCATTTATTTTACAACATACTAAGAATGTACTCACAACTTCCTTATGCAGTTAAGCTATTATTGCTCCGTTTCTTCAAATAAAAGAACTGAGATTTAGGGACTTGTTTATGGTCAGAGAGGTTAAGTGGTCAAGAAGCCTTGAAGTCTCACTCAAGAGAAAACTGGGCATCAGCCATCACCATAGCATGCGATGTAAACATAGGCACTAAGTCAGAATTAAAGGATTTTTTTTACTTTTGAATTTTTTTGATAGCAAATGTGTATTTTTTAATAATTTATATATATATATATTTCACATCATTTTAATCCCTGGGGGTCACCCACTAACTCCCCTCCCCAACCTGTCCAGCTGGTCCCCACGCTCCCGTTATGTGCTTTCATTTGGTTTTCCATATATTAGTGAAACCATTTGGTTTCTGTCTTTTTCTATCTGGCTCATTTCTGCTAGTATGATTTCTTCTAGATACATCCATGTTTCCATAAATTCATCAAATTTGTCATTTTTAATTGATGAGTAATACTCCAGTGTGTATATATAACACATCTTTTTCATCCATTCGTCTGTTCTGGGCATTTGGGTTGTTTCCATGTCCTTGCAATTATAAAGAGTGCTGCAATAAACATTCGAGCACAGGTGTCCTTTTGTACCCGCATTGAGGTCTCCTTTGGGTAGATTCCCAGAAGTGCAACTGCTAGGTCAAATGGTAGTTCCATTTTCATTAATCTGAGGGTCCTTCACACTGCTTTCCATAATGATTGGACCAGTTTACATTGTAGTGTTAAAGTGTTCCTTTCTCTCCACATCCACGCCAGCACTTGCTGTTGCCTGTTTTTTTTGATGTGGGACATTCTTACTGGTGTAAAGTTTCTCCAAAGAGGAAACACAAATAGCCAACAGGCGCATGAAAAATTGCTCAACATCACTAGCAATCAGAGAAATGCAAATCAAAACCACAATGAGATACCACTTTATACATGTGTATATTTTTAATATCATTGTATACCCCAAGGTTCTCCCACCACTTTGTTACCCATGTACCATCTTAATCTCTTGGGCCCACCCCTTCCCCAATTTTACTCCTTCCCCTTCGCTTGCTCAATACTTAGTTCTGCTGACAATTTGTTGGTTTTAAGCTTTATTATCTTTTGTGTGTTTGCTTTCCCTATATCCTTCATATAAGTGGGATCATCCAGTATTTCTCTTTTTCATTCTGGCTTATTTCCACTAACATGATTCCTTCTAGGCTCATCCATGTTATTCAAGTGCATCAAATTTGTCTTTTTTGATTGTGGAATAATATTCCACTGTGTACATGTACTATAACTTTCTGATCTATTCATTTGTTTGGGGACATTTGGGTTTCCATATTCTGGCTACTGTAAATAGTGATGCTATAAACATATGAGTACAAACGTCTTTTTGAACTAGTGTTGTGGTATCTTTTGGGTAGATTCCCAAAAGGTAGAATTGCTGAGTCAAATGGTAGTTCCATTTTCAGTAGTTTAAGGATCCTCCACACAGCTTTCCATAGAGGCTGGACCAGTTTGCCTGCCCACTAGCAAGATAAGAGTGTTCCTAAAAAAAAGACATTTAAAACTTAAAGGCTAACTTGTCACACTTTGTTTAAATGTGAAGGAAATGTATGTTTTATTTTTCATATGTTTATGTCACTGGGATCTCAATTTTAGGAAAGTTTCTGTGGCACGTCTGTCATTGTACCAGAACTTGAAGGAGCCCTTTATCTGAAAGAAGATGGAAAGAAATCTTGGAAGAGACGTTATTTTCTTCTCAGAGCTTCTGGAATTTACTATGTACCAAAAGGAAAGACTAAGGTCAGCAACAAACAATCAAATGAAACACTTAGAAAAAAAATACTAATGAAATCCTGAGGTAGCAGGAGTGATTGGGAAACATGGGCATTTTCATGCACAGAAGATTAGACTGTAAGCATTACAAGCAACTCAAAGGCAATTTAGCAACAGTTATGCAAATAAAAACAGGAGTGCCCCTTCAAATATCAGTTCCATATTTGACTGTCCATGCCACAAAAATATTTGCTCATCTAGGCAGTATTTTCCTAATAGAAAAATACTGAGCTCATTTCTAATCATCTCTGTAGAATAATTAAATAAGTAATCCCACCTATACAGTGGAATGCTATAACCATAAAATGAAATCACATATCCATTGATATGTGACAACCTAGAAAGAGTCCATGATACAATGTATTTTTGTCTTTTTTGATTGTGAAATAATATTAAGTTAAGAATGTTAAGAAAAGAACAAGCTCAAGGTGGTGGGAGAACCTCCATGTATACAATGATGCAAAAAAAAAAATATATATATATATATGTAATTCAATCAAACAGAAGAACAAGCTCATGGAATAGTATTTATAATAAATGTCATTCACACTTTTTAAATTGCATATGTATGTATATGGCAGGTAGCTCTGTCTACATATAGTACATACACACACACACGTGTGTGTGTATATATAGATATACACATACAACACACACATACAAATATTTACCAAAAAAGTTGTTTGGAAGAATATTATCTAATATTTCTTCTGGAAAAATAGAGTAGTAGAAAAAGGAATGATGAAAGAGGAATATCATCATTTGATTATGTGTGCATAGATTGTTTTTTAAAATTAGGATGAGTAGGCAGTCATTTTGTAATTAAAACTTTGAAAATCCAGAAGAAAATGTGTTACAAGGAAAAAAACGAATGTAAATGAATAATTGTGCACTGAGGTGTAACAGTTCTGCCCTTTACTCTGTATTCACTAATAGGTAAAAAATTATAGAATGTGAGGGAGGAAAAAAAGAGTAATGGGACCAATTTGTAATTGAGGTGTAAACAAACACGTAGATTAGAGATTGCAATCTTCACCACGTGAAGGAGAGGAGAGGCTTCTGTTTCCATAGTAACGCCTCCAGCTGTAAAGAGAAAGCATAAAAGGGTCTTTTTTCTCTGGAAGAAGCATATGAAGTGTATACTAATTTGCCGGGCATCAAATTTACCTCTCACTATTCATCCCGAGAGGGAATTCTTTTCTACATGCTCAGTCGTGAAATCCATCAGTGATTTAAAACGGCGAAACCAAAATGGAAATTCTGACTAGTGCCTAGTCACCTTCCCTCGACTGCATCAATACCCATGATGCAGTTGGCCAGCCATCTCCTTGGATCCCTGCACAGGCGACAAGATAAACGTCCGCTCGCTCCATTTCTGGGTCTGTGACCTGCTGCTCTACCTGGGGTGTACTTTTTATCACTTTAATTGCAGCCTTGGCTTTTGGGAAACTGCATGGAAGATACTTAAATAAATTATCTAAAATGTATTATTTTTCAATAAAAATGTTATCCTTGCTTGTGCTATCCGAAACAACCTTAGAAAAATTTTAACCTCAACTCTGTTAAGGTTATTTTCTTTCTTCTTTTTCAGACATCTCGAGATCTGGCATGTTTTATACAGTTTGAAAATGTCAACATTTATTATGGGATTCAGTGCAAAATGAAATATAAAGCACCCACTGACCACTGCTTCGTCTTAAAGGTATGGCCTAGTAAGAAGCCTCAATTTAGATTTGTAACCAATCTGTGTAACACTCATTTTTTAAGGGAAAAAAAGTTAAATGTTAATAGTGAATTGTAAGTATAACAATTTTTTTTATTTTTAAACCAAAATTTAAAAAGGAGCAACATTTCTACCAACGAGGGTCATTTTCCCCAGTGCCTAATATCTGAGTCTAAAATGTCAAGTGCATCTGTCTGCACTTCTTTACCCTTTTTGAAAATGAAAGTGCTGCATCTTGAACAAATACAATTTATAATTTTATTTATAATATTGAGGGAGTTACTCATTTCTTTGTTTTTTTATAGTGGACTCTTAGGCCACTGTAAGTTTTTAGAAATTAGGAACTTGACAAGATTTCCTAGGAGAATATAGACTATAAAAATATGAAAACAATTTTTTCTAAAGATAGCATTACCAGTCTTGAATCCTTCTAAGGTGTGTTTCATTATGAGGCAAGGTGAATTACCAGGTGCTCGGTAAGGTTTACATTACACACTATATTTTGGAAGTTTGGGTAAAAGTTAACTTTTATTGCCAAATTTAACATCTGACTCACAGAAATGGGCTCAAGGAATTTATGCTGAGCTGTTCTGGCCATTGTCATTGCCTCAGACACCATGAATTCCCTCAAGAAGACCTCAACTCTCTCCTGTCTTCTAAGATGGTTTAAAAAAAAAAAAAAAAAAAACCTGAGAAGATGGCTACTAAGGAGAAGAAACCTGAAAGTCAGTACTGGTTCCAAGCTTAGGAAGACCATGGTCAAAAGCCCTATGGTAGGGGAGGTCCCACTACAGCCGAACCCCTTTCCCAAGGGAGCCACTGGCAGATATTCCCATTTACTACGCATTCCAGAACAGCTGTATCTGAGAGGAATCTTTCAGCAGCTAAATTCAGGTTTGGAAAAAAAAAAAAAAAAGATTCTTGCTGCTGTCACAAACCTGTGGGTAGAGATAACAGTGGTGGTACCCAACTGGTTAAACTTGACTAGCCCAGATACTGTTGTGCTGAGCACATGCCTTGAGAGCTGCCAAACCTCAGCCAAAATCCCTTGGTCACAGTGTGAAAACACTGAGCCCAGGCTTCTCCACTGGGCCTGTCTGGCTATCTTCATGCATGTTCCAGAGGCAAGAGGGTAGCTCTCTTGAAGCAGCTGGTCAGTGGTTACCACCTGAGACTGGGCCCCTATCTCTTGATCAAGTTTCCCTACACAGGATACACCAAAAACATGTGGTCACGGCCTCACCAATATTGCTATCTATGGTGTGAAAACCAGAGTTGGGACTTAGCTGGCAGTGAGACTCCCTTTGGAGTGGACAGATGGGATGGATGATGTCAGAAGAGAGCAAAGAACCAAACTCCAGGCTGATGATCTACAAACCAGATCAGGAATGTCTGCCAACAGAAAGATCTCAGGCCTTGAGCTTCCCAGGATGGGGATTTAGATACACAAACTGCTTCTTTCCCCAATCCCTGTCCAAATAAAGACACCATCACCCACTGGAGCTACCGTGACTAAGTGTCACAAACGGGGTGACTTAAACCCACAGAAATGTATTCACTCACAGTTCAAGACCCAGAAGGCCAAAACCAAGATGTCAGCAGGAATGATTCCTTCTGGAGGCTCTGAGGCAAAATCTGTTCCACGCCTCTTACAAAATTCCTGGCAATTTCTGAAAATCATTGCCATTCATATTCTTGTAACAGCACATCACCAGTCTCTACCTCCATCACCTCTTGTCTGTCTTTCCTCTGAGTAGCTATGTTTTATTTTTTTTCCTTTTTTTCTTGTGCAAGAAAAAAACATAATTTTGTAAAAATCCAAAATTCTACTGTGTTAAAGCCCACCAGTATCACGATCTCATTTTAACTTGAACACATCTGCAAGGTTCTTATTTCTAAATACAGCCACATTTGCAGGTGTTGGGGTTAAGAAGAGTTCAGCCACCTTTTGAGAGAATGCCATTAAACCCATAATACTCATTCAGTCATCCTTGAACTCTCTCCTTTACCCTTTTCTCATCCAGACCATCAAGTTCTTCTGATTTTCTGTCTACAACATCTCTCCTCTATCCCTCTCTTCCTTCTCACTTGGGATTCCTCCTCCACTACCTGCCTCTCACTGCCCTTATCACTCTGCTGTATGAAATGCCCGTGGCTCCAGCATCAGCTAAGGACAAACACCAGCTACTCATTCAATGCAAGACCCTTTTATCTGCTGCCTCTCCAGCTTATTTTCTGTTTCTTCCTTTCATGGCTTCCAAGCCTGAACCACAGAACTTGAAGATATAACTTGAAGGTGTGACAACATCCTATCACCTCATCCCAAAAGCCTTTCTCAGTCTTTGTTTTCAAAATTAACATCGGTCTCCCTGACACACCCCCAGCCACGGCTCCCCAGTTACAGTGTGGGCCTCTGGTAAACTCCTCTTTCTAGATCAAGGCATCTGAGCACCTGCAGATATTTGTTTAATGTCCATACTTGGTTCTAGTTCTCATTCTTCCACTCCTGTTGACCTTGGGGGAAAAAACGAGTCAGCATCTCTGGCAGTTTCTTCCTTTGTGTGCTTGGAGTTTCTGTAGGGCCCTCTGGCCGTTCTGCAGGCTGCTCTTTGGGTGCTATGCTCCATCTGCTAAGAGGACTTCTCCCTTTAGCTTAGGAGGAACCCAACAATTGCAGAAGAGCCTGGCTGGAAGTGTTGAACCAGCAATTCCCTTAAACCACTTTGCATATCATTTTTCAGCTGAGGGTTCAGTGAGGCAGCCCCTTAGGGAGGTTGCAGGATGTGACCACAACAACAGCACAATGACCGGCTGTGTGAAGTCCTGGGAACCCAGAAGATTTCTGCACTGTCAAGGGAGCCAGCAAGGAACCTAGGGAGCACTGAGCACTTTTTCAGAACTGTACAACCTCAGGTCACCTCAGGCCGAATCCTCCTGCACATGTTCCTGACACATGTGGTGTAAGGAGATGGGTGAGACCAGCCGCTGATGTGGGGGTGAATGACCCAAGGTCTGTACTCCTACCTCGTCATCACAGGAGGAGCCATTGGTAGGCTCCTTTCAATTGGTCCTGTCTCTGCTTTATGCCCAGAGGCCATTATACTGAAGGGGAGAGTCAAGTTTTACTCCATTTGGGTGAATTCTCTGCTTGAGAAATGGTTTGTTGTGCTGTGTAAGCACAATGTGAGCACGAGGCTGCTTCTGGGAACCTGGCTCTCACGTGCCATGGATCGGGAAACAAAAAGACCCAAAAAATTAATATACCAAGCCCAAGGCAATCTTGGCAATTTTTTTAATGTCTCAGAGAAAAAAGATGACTTCTGTGAACAACTGAAACATTAAATTGTTGGAGAGCCCCTTTACATAACGGAACAAGAATCCTGCCGTAAGTTAGGGAGCTGTGTTTCTGGAACTGAAAGACAAGGATTTTGTTTGTCGCCACAAATTTTGGAGTATGGAATTTGGAATTTTGGAAGTACGGAATACTGCAGGCATTTGTGAGGCCTCATATCTTGTCCTTTAGCTGGTGGGCTTCTCATTAACATGAACTTCTAATTAGTTAATGTAACAAATGCAGTTTTGTTGCTGGTCATACTATCTGAGCTGATTGAGAATCTCAATTTTGAGGGCCTTGGAAAGGATTAATATTAAGATAATAACTAAAAGAATAAAATGTAAAATTCAGGACTAAAATACAGGGTGAACCTGGGAAATGTGCAACCGCTGTTCAAAGGTGTTTGCTGCCATCTGTTGGCCTGGCATGGAAAACTACCAACCACTGTTGGGAGCCCTCTGGAGTAGTCATTCTGGCAGCAAGAACCCTTGACTGGGGCCTACGTAATTTGAAACCAACATTTCTTCCAGTGACGCTGATACAAATTCTGAAGACTGAAGGATCTAAATTATGGGGACAGTCTAATGAAAGACAACAACGTAAAGGCAGATTCTACTCAATTAGCTGAAAAAGTCAATAGACAAATTTCTTCATAACTTCTGAATTTTCTGTGGTATCTTTAAAGCACAAAATTTTAGCTTAACAGCTTGATATAAATACAGGAATTGTAAGTGCTGGGGCAAGAGACCCAAAGGTTCTAGTGGACCATGGAGTAAAATATAGAATAACCTCTCTGGAATTTTCTCATTTGTAAAGTCAAATTGACTCCAAAAAATAGCCGGGCATGGTGTCACGTGCCTGTAATCTCAGCTACCTGAGAGGCTGAGGCTAGGGATCGCTTGAGTCCGCGGGTTAGGGACTACCCCCAGGCAAAATAGCGAGACATAGTCTCTAAAAAAAATGAAAATAAAAATGACTAGCTTCTCATAGTAAGAGTCTTTCTTTCCTTGGATTCAGGCATCCTTTCTGAGCAAAGAGCAGCTGGCTCTGGGTCACTAGAAAAACCAGCAGGGTGTCTAGTCAAGTTTCTGCTTCTCTGATTCAGACAGACATTCAAAGGTACAGTGCCTTGGAACTAAAAGAAAAAGTAAAGTGAAGAGGTCTGTGCAATATTCTCAATACCCTCAGAGAAGAACTAGGCAGCCATATTCCTTGCTGGCCCACTGAAGACAGACATGTGGCTTGACATTCGCTTTTGCTTTCAGTGCTACTTTATGCTGATCCCAGCAGGACTTTTAAAAGCTCTCCAAGAAGCAAAGGAAGAAGAGAGTTGACCACACATGCGCACACATGCCCGCACACTGTCCTTGTGGTCAGCAGCCATTCTTCTGTATAATAAAGCTAATGGGGGATGACAAAGACCCAGGAAGATTCACATGGCACACACTGTTGAGCCTAGACTTGGCCAACTTCATTGTGTGGTCGTAAGACTTCCAGGTGAACAGGACTTCTGATTTCCTTCAACAACAGCTCTTTCCACCTCTGGACTGGAATACCTGCCATGCTCCAGACCTTGCTGATCAGCATCTGGGGCTTGAAAAGTGAAAGAGACTTGATTCTCCCTCATGGCACACACAGTCTAACAGAAACAGAGACATAAAATAGAAATGACAAGGGTAGTGAGGACTAAGGAAGGGGGTTTGGGGAAAACTGTATGACCTGGGATCTGTGTGTTTCTCTGTACCTGTCTATCACCTACATCTCTGACTCCCAGAGGCATGAATCACCCCAGACTGCCTGCCTAACCACCATCTCTTGAAATAGACAGATACTTTCTCTTGGACATTCATCCAGAGGCCATAATGGTCCATTTGGTTGGAAGATGACAGTCCAGAAAGAGTAAAGCCCTGAACCCCTGGTAGCAAAAATAGCTCTATGACTGGAAGATCCCAAAAGCATGAATTCTGTGAGTTAGGAATTACATCAGATCAGTTACTTCCCTTATCTGACAAACTGATGATTTGAACACCTTGTAGATAGAGACATCACAGATGTAAAGGCTTTTAAAAGCTGAAATAAAATTTATTAATTGATAATATGAGTGCTTATGATGTCACCTCAGATTTCTTAAATTCTTTCCAGAGTTAACCCATTTTTAAAATGTTCCCCTCTTCCTAATCCTAAAATTACAACCAGTTGTTTTTTCACCATCTCATGAAATCACATATATTGCTAATATTTTTTTTAATTTGAAAAGTGCTAATAAATGAAGTCTGTAAATGGTGTTTGTAATGCCTTTTTTTCTAGCACCCCCAGATTCAGAAGGAGTCCCAGTATATCAAGTATCTCTGTTGTGATGATGCAAGAACTCTAAACCAATGGGTTACAGGAATAAGGATTGCCAAGGTGAGAGGGCATCTAGACTCACTCGATCTTGAACTTGCCAGCCAGCTTCTTGATGGGGACCCATTCTAAATGGGCCAATTCTGCAGATTTTATCTCATTTATTTTCCCATTAGGTTTCATTAATAAGTGAGAATGGGAGAGATGTGGCTCTCTCCAATGACTGGAGAATTAAGGATTCTTAAGTGGACTTCTTAAGTGAAGGCCACATAAGACTTCACTAATATTTACTCATGGAGAGTTTTGCAAATATAGGGCAAAATTAAAAAACAGGAGATGTGATCTACAGCGGAGTTACCTAAAGACTTCTAGTCAGAATTAAATGACAAACTCTTCAATGTTGCAGTAAATTATTCAACACATGAAAAAGCAATTTTTGACTTTTTATTGAAATACTTAAATTTTTAAAATATCAAGAGTCAGAATAGTTGTGGAGTAGTTTTTCCCCTCGGTATGGTATTGAACTTGAATGCAGATTTTGGGATAAATGAATTCCTTTCTTCTTTTGTGCTTGCTCCCAAGTATGGAAAGACCCTCTATGACAACTACCAACGGGCAATGGCGAAGGCTGGGCTCTCTGCCCGGTGGACAAACCTGGGCACCATCAACACAGCTCCACCAGCTCCACCTCCTACAGGTATAGAGAAGAAATGCTGGCTCCTGCTTGGGCTCATCCAACACATTTTAGAAAAACTAAACTTTGTACATCAGAACATTTGATAGGCAGGCTCAAGCTCTCCCCACCACACACACACACACACACACACACACACACACGTATTGCTTTCTTTATAAGTGACTGTGAGCCAAAACTCTGCCCTCTTTTTTCATGATATGCTTGTGGCTAAATGATGATCACCAGTGTAGGGGGAGCTACTAGGAAGTTTTGTCTCATCAGAGTGCAAATTACTTCTGTCCAAGGCTCCATTAGTCCCCAGCAGGCTGTCTACACTGAAGATGGATGTCTACACCTGGTGTTTTGCCTCAGCAATATCACTGTTAGAGCCCAGTACCTGATCCCGGACATCACTTTTAAAGCTAATGTAGTTGCTACTTGCTTGTAATTTTAAGAGGAAAGAAAGGACGTTGAGGGAGGGAGTGGGCACTGTGAGACACTTCGTGTAGACTGCTTCTAGTTTTCTGGGGTTTTTTTGGAGGGGTGTTGAGACTAAGTCTCACTATTTTTGCCTGTGGAACCACAGGCTCATTACGCGGGGTACCACAGACTCAAGCAATCCCCAGTCACAGCTTCCCAAGTAGCAGGGATTACAAGCGCGCACCACCATGTCCAGCTATCTTTTTGGGACTAGGTCTTGCTGTGCTGCCCCAGGCGGGGCTCGAACTGCAGTCCCTAGTCCCAGCCGCACTCCATAGGCTGATGCTCACAGGCACGTACCACCGTGCCCGGCTTCTAGTTCTTACAGCCCTGCAGAATCTAGGTTATTATCCCTACACCACAGTAGGAAGCTGAGGCTGGGAGAAACTCAGTGACCCAGTTGTCATGCAAATACACTGTCATGGTGACAAACCTTGATTGAGGGAACTGGAACAATCATTGCAAAAGAATTCTGGTCCTTATTTCCCAGAGTTAAGTGTTGGTCTTAAACACTTTGCTGCCTCCACTTTGCTGCATTCAACTTGAAAGTGTGAATGGTGCATTAGGGCAGATTGAACACAACAATTTTCATTGGTTGTGTCCAATCTAGTTGTTCTAGGGATGGTAAGTTTCCTAGAAGTGTTCACTCCGCAAAGTGTCATGATTAATTATCCCTGAAGTAGATGGTTGCCTATGTTCTCCAGTAGATGCTTAAGCCTCCAAAGGACAAACACTATTCCTACTAGTTCCATGTTGTTTTCAGAGTTTACCAGCCTGGTCTACAGTAAATATCTGCTGCTTGGATAAATAAAGGGTTACTGAGACTGATCAGATGTGGGACTTCAATGACCCTAGGTGGAATCTTAATTCTTTTAGTCTTCAACTTGGTTATGAAACCACATCTGAAGGTCTTAGATGCTCTGCCCATTTCCTCTGCCCAAAGTGGAGCCATGTCTGGGATGAGGCAGACCTGAAACTCCATGGGTATTCCTCCCAGGGACACTGGCTTCCTTTCCTGTAAAGACTCCTGGGCTCTCCCTACAGTACTCAGCTTCAAGCCTCAGTCATTGAAGTAAAGCAACTATTATCATGCTGCTCCAGAAAAAGAGGAATCTTTAAATTTATCCTCCTGGTAATCAGAATAGAACATTATAGTACAAAAATACACACAGTGTGCAATTGCATTTATATATGTTTCAGAAAAAAACTTCAACAATAGGAATTACTTTTAAATAGTTTATTATCAAGGTTTATTTTCCAATTGCCAAAAATTTTCTAAACACAGAACTGATTAATCCAGTTCTGAAGCCTTTAGAAAGCACTCACTTTCCTGAATCTTTGCTAAGTCTTATGGAGTACTGCCCTGGAATTTGGATTTTTTTTTTTTTTGTAAGGTCTGAGTTCCCTATGATGTGCATCTCTTTCTGGTGTTTTAAACAGATAAATTGCTTTATATTTTCAAAATAACTTTCAGGAATGTCTTGCTCACTCTGTGTCTTCCTCCCTCTCAGAACTGAAAACAGGCATCACCCAGGCCAATGGTCAGATTCCCCAGGCACCCCAGTCTGTGTATGCTGTTCTACAAGAGGCTCCGAGACAGATGGAAACCACTAAGGTGAGGCCAGTGCCGGCATCATTCTGTCAATCTGTCACCTGTCAGTTCATTTGAAACCATCAGCAGTGTTCTAATAATTGCACATTTAGAAAGAGGATATGCAGTTCTAACAATCAGGAGGTCACTATAGTGTCATTTAATGAATTTCATTTAATTGCTTTATATATTTTGTCTTAAAATTACATAAGCCAGTCTTGAAAAGTGAAGCATCTGTTATGACACTATTGGGAAAAACAGGACTCTTTAGATTTACCTTTCTAATAATCAGAATAGAAACATTGTTGTGCAAGCACACCTACACAAGGAAGGTTGTTTATCAATTCAAGCAAACAGATAATGAGAGTCTTAGAGCCCTAGGTGAATTTTGCAAGCTTTACTGTCCTCAGGGCACTGGGTAGGCAAACACACCAATTGTATGATCAGCAGGCAGGCAAGGCAGGGGGCAGGAACTGGGAGGCAAGCAAGCAACCAAGGCTCCCAGCTCCCCATGAATCTTCATGCTCTTTCTCTAGGTTCTTGCTCTGAAGTTCCCTTCCCAACCTTCTCTCCCTCTTAGGGTGATACCCCCTGTGAGCCCTGCCCTCCTAGGCCCAGGTGTGCCCACTTAAATATACAAGCGCCCACTGGGAGGGCATGCCACAGGTGCTGGTCATAAAGGTTAATGGCAGAAGTGCATGAAAAACCCTGATAACTCATTTACCCTGCTTACATTAGCTCACACATTTGGGGGTCAGGTTGGGAAGCTCCTTGCGCACCTCTCTGCCACTAATGTTACCACATGTTACCAATGTTCAAAATCATTTGAGATTGATAGTTTTTGTTTAGTTACATTTACTCTGATTGAAGTGAATTTCTTGGTGTAGTCAAGTGATTTTAGCAGTCCCTGAAAGTGACACCTGGATTTTTTATTTTTGCTGAATAAATTGAAACAACTAGTTAGTCAGAAGTCCTATATTCAGTGCAATCAGGTTAGAAGACTACCCTATATAATGTGCATTTTATATGTATCTGTTTATGTCCCATATACATGCTTGGATGTATGGAGAAAAGAACAAATATTTTAGAACAATAGCCAAGTTGAAGATTCTTTTAAATCTATCCAAAAATTGTAGTAAAAAAATTGTAATTTAGTTACTATTCCAATAGGCAACATCTCAACTAACTATATAAGTTCCATTGAATATTTCCCATGTGTGATTCAAAAGAACCTTCAATAGTTTAGAGCACCAACAAAATCTTTCGTCATTGTTTCCCTTTAAATCTTGTATTAATTTCTGTAATTTTTGGAAACCATTGTAGGCCTTCTAAAGTTCTGTTTCTCTAATATGTTGGCTACCTTCTCAAGTCTGACAATTTTATCATGCAGTGTGTTTTCTACTATTATTATTTTCATGATTACTCTTTTTTGTGTGATTTCTATGCCAACTGAAAAGAAATATTCTTAAATGCTAAAAGCAATAAAGGGATCCCAGAATAAAAATCACTGAACTGGGTATGAACACCAGTTCTCATATTAAATAAAATAGAACTCAATTATAAGACTTTATTAGAAAAAAATAAGACTTCTAAATTTACTCTTCAGTGGAAAAAAGGTTATTAAGCAGAAAAAGAAATAACATGATGACCTGATAAAATGCAAATTGTGATGATAATTATCACTAAAAGGGGAGGATTCAATTCAGCTGCCTGAAATTCTTGGGGAATTGCATGAGATAAAAAGAATTCATTATTAAATGTTCCACTGTTGGCACAGGAAGAGCTGAGCTTCTGTTGCCTTTGGCCAGGTTTCTTCATACAGCACTCTGTCACAATTTTACTTTTCAAGCCCATTTCCCTATTTATTGCATTTGATCGCATCATGACCATGAGGTCAAAGGCATCATGATGCTCATGTTATACCTGATTAGCCAACTGACTTTTGCACAAGTAAGTAAAAACTCACCTGAAACTGTAGCCATGTGTGCAGGTCCAGCCACTGCTCCATCAAAGCTGTTACACCAAAGAAGGTCAAGCTGAGCCCACAGTCAAAAGTCACCTTTGTTCTCAGCACGACAGCCAAAAGACACAGAAGCATAAGCAGGCAGAACAGTGCTGTGCCAGGAAAGATGTGTTTGGGCCTACGTTCCCACAAGGGTTACCTTAGGCAGGAGAAAACTACTTCCATTGTTTTTTACTGTGTATCTTCTTGGTGTTAATCAACCACAGAGCTTTAAGTCACCAGTTTGGGGAAGAGGTTGGGCACCTCTCTGTTTGAGGAATGGTACAGAGCAAACTAACTTTACAGACACCTGCTTCTGATAGCTGAGCTACAACCAGCTCGACCAGACCAAGAAAAATGTCATAGCTGTGCCTCAGGAACCAAGGTGGAATAAGGGAACCATTTTGTTTTCATTTGGAGTCCCTTAGGCAGACTGACCATAAAGATGGAGGCAATTTAGCCAAACTGTTTACCACTAAATACTCTCTAAAAGACTCAGTTAAGTCCAGAATAAGGTGATTCCGATATATATGTAATATATATAAATATATATAAAATCTAAATATATCTAAATCTAAATATAATAATCAGCTTCTTGAATAGGGCAGTGTCTTGCATTTACAGAAATCTGGGGAGACCGGAGTCCCACCCTGCACCCCTGCCACCAAAATGTGTTAGAATTGGAGTTGTTCTTCTATCCCAACCCGAAGATGGGCTCATGAACCACCTGGGAGTCTCAGGTGGTTCCCACCCCTACCCCCTGCGTCCACACAGCCTTAATCAGTACGACCTCGGGAGTCGATGTAAATACCATTCCGTGGCGACGGTGATTTTACGAATGACGCTGTTGTTGCTTCCTTTAAGGACAAGAAGCCGGCCCTTGGTAACGGCACCCCTGGAGTGCACGGACCCCATCACCTTCCAAAGTCCAGTCTGCCACCGCCTCCTCCCGTGCGACGGTCTTCAGACGTCTGCAGCAGCCCCGCGACGCTCCCCAAGTCCCAGGGCCCGGGCGGCAGCTTCCCTCCCCCACCCGACGACTTCCTGCCGCCGCCGCCGCCCCCGCCCCCTCTGGAGGAGGACGAGCTGCCCCCACCGCCCCCGCACTTTAACGACGGGCCCCCGGACTTCGTGCCGCCCCCACCGCCGTCGTTGGCCGGGGATGCGGGGTCTTCCTTACCGCCGCCTCCGCCACCCCCACCTGCCCTGGACCCCCAGCCCACAAAAGCGTCCCCCATCGCCGCCAAAAGGCCTCCGGTCCCCCCGAAGAGACAGGATCACCCGGGGCCACCCGGCGGGGGAGGGAGCGGGGAGCAGGATTTCATGTCGGATCTCATGAAAGCTTTACAAAAGAAGAGAGGCAACGTGTCCTAAGACCAAATTCCTTCTGTGATAGGTAACATCCGTCCTAACCTCGAGTGCATTTTTGCTACTTTATTTTCATAACGTGTCGTTCATCTTAGATAAAATGTTCACGTGTTTATACACCAGGAATGCTGTAAAAACTGCCCATAACCATTAATTAACAGGACATAGAATAGCTGTCTAAATGTACATATCTTTCCTATGAATTTCCACCTAACTGGACTTTATCTTCCCTTCCGAGTCAACTAAATGAGGCTTTGTGTTTGTGTATATTATTATGTTCTATTAATTATGGTCATCCAATTCATGACGATTACTAAAAGATCTGCTGAAGCTATTTCTGAAACTCTGTGTCTAAATCTAGAGCAATAGCAACACTATGCTGTGATATTTGGATTTTTTAAAAAGCTGATGCTCTTGAACAGAGGGTACAGGGGGAGCAGGTAAGCTGCTCGTCTTCCAGGGAGACTAGGGCAACCTAGCTACCTCCATAGGCCAGGCTTCTTCCCTACCTCCTACAGTTTGTGGGGTACGGAGGCTGGAAAACTGGTAGTATGGGGGGGGGATTTCACCTCTGGTTCATTTCCACCTCAGCCATTCCTCAACTCCTATGAGAAAAACACCCCAGATACCCATCACCTGTCCAAAAAGAGCATGGTCGGAACCCCGAGACACGAGATGGTTGTGGAGGACCATAGTGAAGACATCACCAAGTAACACCACCAACATTTCTGGTGCTAGGACTAAAACTCCCCACCCAGAGACACTTTCAACATGAACAAGGAGCTCCCCCATCTCTTTGGGGGAGTAAAGTCAACAAAGAAGTGTCAGTAAGAAATGGGGAGAGTCACTCATCATACACCAGACCAACAGGAGGTTCGCCTACATGCTCAGAAGGGCCACGTGTCCTAAGGGTATCCATGGAGAACTGATCAGCCTAGTCTGCAGAGCCCCAGGAAGGCAGGACTTCACCCAGGAGGACAGTACTTCAGAAAAATACAGAGACCAATGGGCCAATCATCAACCAAGAACTGACAATGAGAAAAGAACTGGAGTGGGCAGAGGGGGGACCAGGGGAAGGGGAGAAGGGGGGGGGGGAATGACCATGCCTACAAACACAAGCTATGTAAGCAAACAATAAGAAAAATTGAAAAATAATAAATTTTTGAAAAAACAGGCACATCTTTACTAACAAAGTCAAAAAATAAGTAAATAAAAAGCCAATGCTAGCTGGGTATGGTGGCACACCTGTAATCCCAGCACTGGGAGGCTGAGGCCAGGGATCGCTTGAGTTCGCGGAATTGGGACTACCCCAGGCAAAATAGCGAGACCTAGTCTTAAAAAGAAAAAAACAAAGGCCAATGCTTTCTAAGGTTCTTGAGTTTGGACTTATTTTCCAATGCTAACTCCATGACCTTCAGAAACTGGGAAAAAGCAGGAGAGGCCGTGGGCTCAAGTTTCTTCAAGATTCAGTGCTTGATTGGAGTGTGAGCATGCATTGTTTTACCTTAGGGTTTTGCTGGTTGAGATACACTTGGAGGAAGTGTTACTTTGATAGTCTTTTGGTTCCCTATTGTTGCCCGGCAATATAAATTAAAACTTAGAGACAGAAAAGGGGCTCATCTCTATTCTTCAACCTGAAATGCCTTCTCTTGGTGATAAATGTAATGGTCAATTTTAACAATCAATAAATTTTAATGACCGTTTTATCCTATCGTGTAACACTTTCTCTCTCTCTCTCTCTCTCTCTCTCTCTCTCTCTTTAGGGTTTAGGGTGATTACATAGTACTGTTGTTGTTGTTGAATTTTGTAATTTTCATACAATATTGGTCATGTTTGTATGGCTGTATAGTACCCCTTACTCCACAACCCCCTTTCCCCTTTTCCCGCTCTGGTCATTGTATGCCATTGGTCCATGTTTGACCCACTGGTCTTCTCTTTTTCTGGAACTATGTTCTTTTTTCCTGGGTGTGGACTTGCATTCCCGGACAGACTAGTCTGCTCATATCTCCAGAAGTAACTAAGGCAGATGGTTAGGCCAAGCATGTCAGGAACTTGTTGTAGGGCAAATACGTGGTGGCTTCCCTAGGATTCTTTCTGGTGTCTGTCACATGTGCTGGTTCTGTGCTGTACAGTTCTGATATCTGGGTTTGGGAATCCAACTCCCAGCCGCTGGCAGTGGAGGCATTCCCTGCTGGGGCAGACTTCCCCAGGTGATTGGACCAGTTCCTCTCCTCTCTCGTTAGCAGTTCTACCATGGGGCCACAGTCAATCGTGCTGACTTTCTTCCCCCATTGATTGGTAAAGGCAGAAGCCTTATTCACATTGCAAATCACTGTGGGCCTGGGGTATGGTTCCCCAGTGCCAGAGACAACGTAGGTGGGAATCTGTGACAGGTCACCTCAGTCGCTGCTTTTCCTTCCTGTAGTTACCGACAAGCTACTTGTCCTACCCAGGTGGTGAGTATATCCAGGATCATTATTACTTCCTTTCCTCTCCATTATATCAGCAGCTGGAAAGACTGGATTTTTCACTCACTAGGGTACAGGTCTGATTGAGGTTGGAGTAAACCCAAGGGGGGACCCATTCCCCTCCAGGGCCCGCACCCCAGAGAGTGCCCATCCCCCACCTCCTGCTCACATGGATGCTGAGGTCAGTTTCCCCAACCTGAGATCCATGAACCTGGAGTCCCTGTGACCCCAAGATATCGGTGGCATAGAACTCACACTTGCCCCCCCACCCCTACCAGCAGTCTAGCTGCAGCAGGGGTATACTGGAACTCTTCTCCAAGGGCCTGCACCATTCCAAAGGACCTCAGCTCCCACCTCCAGCCTAACTAGGCTCAGGTCCAGAACTGAAAGATGGAGACTACTAATCCCCACTCCCAGATCAGGACCCCTGGGTGTGCTTCACCCCCAACCCCTGACACTGAAAGGGTGGGAAGTTAGGGGTCTCCAGCCCTGAGGCCCCTAGACCCCAAGAGCCTAAGAACCTGGTGATGCAGGATTTACCCTATCACCACTGGGGGGGTGGGGGGGCTCCACAGAGGGCCAGGCCTTTCCAAGGGGCCTCAGCCCCTACTCCCAGGCTGGCTTGGATCAGGACCAGGCCTAGAAGGCCAGGCCTACTACGCCTCTCGCCTAGCTCTGGACCCCCCGGGGTTCTGCCAGGCCTCATCCCTCCCTCAAATAAAGGAGGAAGCCAGGTTCCCCAGCCTGAGACCCTCTCTCTATTACTCTTAAGACTTTCATCCTACATCACAACTCATGATAAACCCTTAAAAGCATTGAATAAGGTTGCCATAGTGACAAAAACAGGAAACAACACTGCAACAAAGACCACAGGGATTGACTTCTATTGCAGGACACAAGCTTCAGCAGGTTTTAAAACATGGCAGGTTTTAGCCTACGGCCATAAAGGTAATTTGCAATGAACTTGTTCCATCCCATGTAAAATAAGATTTTACAGCAGATCTCAAAAGGAGAAGTGAGCATGTAAACTACTCTTATGTTTTACTTATTTTATTTGGTCACAGAACAGCTGGTCTGATACTGAAATTATCCAGTGATACTGAACCTTTGAGGTTTGTTGGGAATTTATGATTTGCTTTATTGTCCATTTTTATAGATGCTCATACTCAGGTACAGTGTACTATCCATGTTAATGACATATATTACTTAAACCTCCCCTAGTCTACTTATCCATCAGTTACTAAGAGGGTTATGTTAAAATTTCCTTCTGTGAAAGTAGATTTGTCAGTATCTTTTCATTATGCTGGCAAAATGCACTTTATATATTCTAATACTTTATGAAGTATAACAAAATGTACTTATATTCCTGAATTAATCCATATATCAGTGTAGACGTTTTCACATTTTTTTAGTCATTTATCTACACCACCTTTTTGTTTTTTTTCAGTTACTTGCCTGACAAATCTTGTTATTAATTTGAAACCTTCTATGTCATTTTGGTCTAAGTCTGCTACTTGTAGACAACATGTAAGTGGATTTTTCTGTGTTTATATCTAATCCAGTAATCACTGTATTTAACGGGCAAATGTATTCACTTTTCATTTTACTGTGATTACATATTTGCATGTTTTTAACATTTTATTTTAAACTTTCTATTAGTTTGTGAGGAAATTGGTGTTGTGATACATTATTAAGAATATTGATTGATAAAACCTTTGAGGGATTCAATTTGGAGTATATAAATATTTTAAATGCACACACCTTTAACCCAATTCATTCTATTTGTAGGACCCTAAATTAAAAGATATACAAGGGAACTACACAATGGGGGGGAGGGGGGTCCTTGATATCCAAATGGGCACCAATATGGAAAGGATTTCACAAAATAAGGTATTTTTTGCTATGGAATATTTTTGAACTGTTAAAGAAAATGGAGATTTCATGTATTGATATTTAGCATAAATAAACATAAAGGTAAATTTGCAAGGAATATGCTAAGTTTTCCCCTTGCCATAGAAACATCTACACTAATATATGTCTGTTTATAATTTAAAAAGATACATGTACCCAGGTGTTTATCACAGCACTATTCATAAATTGCCAGGATATGAAAACAACCCAAATGCCTCGAAACTAAAGAATGGCTAAAAAAGATATGGTATATCTACACACTGGAATATTATTCATCAATCAAAGAAGACAAACTTCCGTCATTTGCAGCAACATGGTTAGAGCTAAAAGGAATCATGTTAGCAGAAATAAGCCAGAAAGAAAAAAAGAAATACGGGATGGTCTCACTTATATGAGGGCTACAGGGAAAACAAACAAACAAATGGACAAGAAAGGGAGGGGGAGGGCACAAGAGATAAAGATGGTTCGTGGGTGATGGGATGGGGTGGTAGTGGGAGCGCCTCACGGTAGACAATGATGCAATAGATATACATATAGGTGTTTGTGTATATATGTGCAATCAAGGGGAAAAAATGAAATTAAATTTAAAAAAAAGAATATTTAAAAGACCAAATGAAATGGGTTGGTGTTACCAATGCAAATGCAAGACTAAATAAATACATAAATACATAAAAGAACTTTGTAGAGCCTTAAAAAAAATTATTGGAAAAACCAGAAAACAAAATGATCTATAGGATCCCCATTTACAAAAATAAATATGAATGTAAGAAAAAGAAATGTATAAAGAAATGTATAACTCTATTATGCAATATATTTAATAATAAAATTTTGGAAACTAAAAGAAATATATATATGTCTGTTTAGATATGTATGTAAATGTATAGTAAAAATCTGAAAAGATACAAGACATACAGAGGATATTTACCTGTGGGATACAGAATAGATATGGTAGGTATGTGAAGGAAGGTTTCCAAACTTACTCAATATATTTCTTTAAGATTTGTCAAATGCACGTGCAATACTTTCTATATTTTAACAATTGAAAACAAATGAAAGGTCATCTTAAAATTTGGTGAGACCAGGTTTTAGTTTTAATAATAAACCATTTTTGTTATCTTTATTTTTTTGTTTTTATGTCATTCAGTTTTAAGGAAGAAGATATACAACTCAATAATTATTAACTATCATTTAACAGGCTTTGTGGTGCATTTTCAATATTCACAAAGCTTTAGACATCCAGACCATGGCTCCATTTCCCTTGAAAGGGGCTCCTTAGAGAAATAACTGACTGCAGGCCTGAGGCAAGAAAGATACCAGGTGAACTTGTAACATCTTATGCCAAAAAATAGGCAAAACTTTATGATCATGTCAAAGAAGAGCCAATATGAGTAAAATCTCATGGGCCAAACATGGGACAATTTGTACATCGTAATATAATTCCAGTGGTATAAAACGTGCTTCCATTCGGATGTTCCCCATGAAGAGTCATTCTACATGGAGTTCAATGCTAGAGGTGATCTTTATTTTATCCAGATTAAGATGAGCAGCTAACTCTGAGATCTTTAGCCCAAGCAGGAGTAGGTGAGGAATAGCCTGCTTTCTCCGCAGCAGAGTGTTTCTGGAAAGGATGCTGAAGAACATGCTGGAGAAGATGAACCTGGTAAACAATTGAAGTTGATAAATACAAATTTCCTGTCTCAGGCTTCTTATTAATTTTCTAAACTTCTAAAACATGGCAAAATTTGTTCGGCAATGTTTAAACATGTTTTATTAAAGCTTCAACCATGGCAGGTATTTAAACTTTCTACTGTGTCACAGATGGTTCCTAAAGTACAACTTCTGTACTAAAACAAGAGAATAAAAACATACCATGCCATGGAGATCCATACATACCCTAGTAATTTTAAGATTGCATCACAATATTAAAAGTTATTATTTTCCAAAATGTTTACCAAAGACAGACAGACAGACAGATAGATAGATGAATGTTGATGATTTTCAGTCTTTCCAAATCAAAGCCACAGATTCCAATTCATGTTCTTCCTCACCTAGAATTCTGTTCCACAGTAAAAAAACAGAGGCATCAGAGAACATGTTTCTTTCAGTGATCATTTCAGGATCAAGATGTATGGATTTAGCACTAGCAAACTGCAGCTCTCCTGCCCACCTATGGCTATGCAGGTGCCTCTCTTTTTCTTTCTCATCTTCCTAATAAATGTATCCTTTTAAAATGTTTAAGAAAGAAGATGTATCATCTCTGTGACTTGTCACCTCCTTGGATATTACTAAATAAATGTCTAGTTCTGAAAAAGGAAAAACGGTGGATATTTAAGAAGGAAAACCAAGAGAGCAAACAGAGCCTCTACTGGACTAACAGGTTAAATAGGAAGCCTGTGTCACCATCCTTGCAGTGCTCTTCCAGGCCCGCCTGGGAAGTCTCCCCAGGTATTTTCCACATGCTTCCCTTCACTGAAGTCAGCTGTACACCTAGCTAAGCTCAGCTACTAGCCTAAAACCTCCCAGAATTGGTTTTCATACTTTGCTACAATACCTTGCAGAGAGTACATTTTCAAGAATGTTTGATGGAAGAAGGTAAAACAAACCGTATGTATAAAGGACTACAAAATCTTTCTGCTTTTCAGCATGAGATTTAACCCTGAGTTAACCTTCTAGGTGTGTCCTCCTGCTAAACTGACCAAGTGGCAAGCTGATCACCATACACCATTGCTTATGACTGACAGAAAGCATCTAGACTGAAAGAACTGGAAATACCTGCTAAAATGCGCTAGGTTTTCTTTAGCATGATGACTCTTGGTATGAAGTGGGTCTCTTGAGGAGACACTAGAGACTCTGCCTTCAGAGTTGTTACATGAGATACTGGTTTCTGCAGTGAATAAAGCTTTTAAGCCAGGGCTGCTCCAGCTTCTGCCCAGCATGGAGCTCAACTCCCTCCACCTGAACTTCCCAGCTGCCCCTTGCTGCGGGCATGGGCTGCAGGTTTCTGCCAATCAAGAACCCAAGATTGCCCTGTCAGAAAACTGCTTCTGTCTACCTCTCTCTGAGCCAGTTGGGAACAGGAGGAACCTGTAACCGTCTTGTGAACGCAGATGTTACTTGAACCTAAGAAACTGCCCCAACTCGGATGGGCACTGCATCTTTACTCAAATATAATTCTGAGGAAGAGAAGATGACAAGGAATCTAAGACAGAGAAGGAAGGAAAAACAGATCAACCACACAATTTACTCAAATGTTTCACTTCCCAGCTTAAACGAGCTTATCTAAACATAAATGCCGCTTTACCTCCCTTCTGTTTTTCCTTAACATCATCAAAGAGTACATTAAAAATCACTTTACTCTCTAAAATGAAAACCTAGGTTTACCCAACTAATCAAACTACTGAAATAGAAAGTTAATATAAGTTCCAAATCATAAACAGCAACAATAATTTCTCTCTTGTGCCAATTCTGGTCAGCTCACTGGAGAGAAGGATTCTGAGTCTGGGGCCAGTGTTCAGAAGAAGGCCACACTCCAAAAGAGAGACTGAAATCAATCACTCTGCTAGAAACTGCCTTAAAAAGGAAAAAGACTGCTACAAAAGAAGGCTATGCAGAGGGAGCCGCCGCCTGAGTGCCAGGACCACTTCTCTCATAATGCAACTGATTATGAAATACTAGAGACATAAAAAAGATATGTAGAATAATACAATGAATAGTGTGCCTTCCATTCGGCTCCAGAAATTTTAACACATGCCAATGTGGTTGAAGCCATGAGTCTCCTTCCATAACTCAAATTTCCTCCCTTCTGCCAAGTAACCACAGTCCAAAGTGGGTGTTTATCATCTTCAATCATTTGATATCCCTAGATAACAAATGATTTGGGATGCTTTGTACTATAAATTGCTTAACATCATGAGATTCATCCAAGCTGATACATGTAGATCTAGTTCAGACTAAGTGACCCCAGGTTGCTTGTGCCATGGACATCTGGTAGAAATGAAAGTTAATTATATATATATATATATATATATATATATATATATATATGTGTGTGTGTGTGTGTGTGTGTATGTATGTATGTATGTATATAGGTAAATAATTCATATGGAAATGAATTTCATTTCTACCAGATGTCCATGGCACAAGCAACCTGGGTCACTTAGACTTGGCAGCAGCGAAGTTGAATCAACTAGGTCTACATGTATCAGCATGTGTATATATATATATATATATATATATATATACTTACTATAATGATATCCATTATATACATAGCTAATACCCTCAAAACAAACTACACTGTATTTTAGAAACTGAAATCCAAAATTCAAAGAGGAGGCTCAGAATTTCAAATTATACGAGGAATTATATAAGATTAATATTAATAATTTTAAGTTTTTAAAAAAATAACTCAGAAAATGAGAAAGTTATTCACTAATAAATAAAAACTAAATGAGATACTGGCCAGAGAATTCTGAGAAGCTGGTGCTGGCAATGGGCTAGTTTCACATGTCTGCAAACAAAGTGTTCAAAATCTGATACATTTAAAATTAGTAACAATAAACCCAGAAAAGTCAGCCATCTTACCTCTGAAAAGTCATTCCTTTCTGCTTTTTGCACTGCAGATTCTGCCATCCAGTTCTTCAGCACGTATCTAGGATTAACAGCTTAGGCCATGGTAAAAAGCAAGTCATAAAACAGTAAGTTGTAAGTCAACAAAGGCCATATGAAATCACCACAGAAATTAGATAACCTTCAAGAATTTTGCTGGAAACTCAGTTGAAAAGAAATGATCAGCATCATCAGTCTGTTTTGATAGTGATATAATTATTCATAATTAATGTTTTACAGGAATTATGACTGAATGAGTACAAACAAAACTTTTTTAAGCAATACTGTGTCACCTTGATATGGGAACTAGAGGTCAGTCGTGGCTCTCAGACCACTACTTAAAGAATACAGAATATTTGGAGTTAAGAGCAGTGAGGACCCTGGAAGATACGGAGATGGGGACATATTTCTCCTTGTCTGAGTACTTTACCTTTCCCTAATCAAAGAAGCAATCTCTGTTCCTCCTTTAATGAAACAGAAGAATTAGTTTGGGGGGGGGGGGTCTCATTCAAGTTTAAGTTTACCAGTGAACACATCCTCTTTCTCTGAGAATCTCATCTCTGCTCTCAGAGTAAGCATGAGGTCACACCCTTCTGGTCTGTCTTGTGAAGTCCTCCCCCTTTCTCTTTGGTACCCCCATTCCAAAACACAGAATAATTATTATCCCCAGTCCCTTAGCCCCCTCTGCTTATTCTTTAGAATTTATAGTTATGTAAATTGTCCAGTCTTATGTTTTTATATTGATTATTTTCCCTTTACTAACTCAGCTGAAGCTGTTTTGATACTTGTCCAGCTGGAAGAACCCAGAAGAGGCTATTTTTCTCTGCACCCCAACAAGAGCTATATCATCCTTTAAGTTAAAAGTCCTCTGCTGAAATTATAAAATCTCATATATGACACTCGAACTCAACTGAAATATACTCACCTAGACTTACTGTAGTTAAAAAAATAAACAATAGCAAAAAAACCTCAATTCCTACAAGTAATTGATTTTGGTTTTAAAAAATGTTCTTTCATATGCTAATCCCTAAAGATGAGAAAAAAAATACTTACTTGCCATTCTTTTTCTTCTTTCAGAATCTGAATCATTCATGTTACTAAAAATGAAAAAGCAAAGGACAAAATGAACCACTGTTTTCCCAAGCACCTTTTCTTCTAAGGATTAGAATTACTTCACAAGACAAATATTGAGAACAACATTCAAAAGTCACATTGAATTGGTGTCTAAAAAACAGACAGAAGAAACTGAGTTAGATTATAACAATATATAAAATATTACCATTTAAAACAATTTCATTGTATAAAATAATTAAACTGTCTGATAGCTTCTCTTAAATACAGTTTTCTGAAAATAATGTAACTTCTGGATTGCATAGTCATCTTTCTAAAGACCCTACAGTTGCCATTAAATTGTGATAAGCCACATGCGCTTGTGCATCCCATGGTTTATCTGTCTCCTCCTTCACTGACCACTCCCATACAACCCTTTTCTTTCATGTTTGCTGTTTGTGTCTCATTATGAGTTATGAAATAAAGTACTTCTCACAAGTCTCTAAGAGATGAAAATTAATAGATATTGGGGGAGCACTTGAGGAGTTTCAGGAGGCTCGGGTGTGTTGGGGGATCTTCTAACCTGGCAAATACTTAAACAAGCATCAGACAGATTGACAAGAGAAGTGATACGAAACAAGAGAAGTTTAGTAATAACATGAATATCTCCTGCAGACATGGGCGAAAAAACGACTGAGTAACTAGGCCAGGTGGCTTCAGAAGCCATTTTTTTCCACAGATGAGTAAAACAAAGGAGGTTAGGGAAGACAGGGGAAGTACAGTTAGGGAGTTTACCAAGGAAGGCAACAATAGACAAAAGAAATACAGAGTTAGTTCTTCTGAAGAGATAAGGAGATCAGATTTTCCAGAGAGGGGTTTTCATGTAAATGCCCTTTGATGTAAATATCCTTTTCATACAAATATCATTTGTATGTATCCTTTTCATACAAACATTATCAACCCAGTCTTCAGTGCCCTTCTCATAAAATCAAGCTGCCAAAATTACGTATTTTGGTGTGGAAGATTTTTCTCCCCTACAGGTTCAAGAAAGCTGGAAAAGTATACTATCAGAATTGAGGTGTATAGATCCATATTCTCTGCATGCTACCATGATATTATAGATGCCTCATTCAGCACAAAACACCCTGGAGTGAAAAAGAAATGTTGAAAAATGGAAAAAGAAAGAGGACTCTAATGGGCAGACAATGCTCATGCCAGATGACATAATGACAAAGCATTATACACTTTTAGGAAATGGTTAGATGACCTTACCTCTTTAGTCTCAAAAGGTACTGGGATACCCAGGCAGGAAAGAGTTCATGCTTCGAAATCATCTTCAGTGCCCAGAATTGCTAAAGAAAAGTACAGTAATAGACTGCTTGTTCTATTACTACTTGTTCGGTTTACTTTAACCTCAAGTAACTTCAAACTGTTCTTTAATGATAAAATAACATCCACTTTTTAAATACATTATTTCAAGCAGTTGTAGTACAAAAGGAAAAACATTTTCCTTTTCTTTAATATTCAATTCTAAAAGTCAAATTCATGGAAATTTCTGTAATAGCATTCTACCCAGAATAAGGACCTAACTTACTGATACAGTAATGAACATCACATCACTCATGAACATCAAAAATATGCTAAGCAAAGAAATGAAGTACAAACGGCTACATATTACATGAGTCTATTCATGGGAAAAGTCTAGAAAATAAAAACCTTGGGAGACAGGCAGTAGATTAGTAGTCACAGCTGGGAGCAGAAACAGAGATTGACTGCAAATGGACATAAAGAGTCTTTTTTAAAAGATGCTCTAAAATTAAATTGTGGCACCCACACAAATCTGTAAATTACTAAAAAATCACCAGATTTGCACAACTGAAATTAGTGGAATTTTCTGGTATGTAAATTATACCTCCATAAACTCAATAAAGAAAACTGAATTAAGGAGAAAGTCAAATGTCACAAATTAATACCTGAGGAATGTTGAGATCCTGTAACTGGCTTTGGGTAATCTCACTGAGCTGCCGAAATGTCATGGTAAAATCAGCTTCTGTCTTCTCCATGAGCTAATGAAAATAATTATATTTATCAGTCTCAATTCCTCAAGAAGATACTGAATAGTAATTCAAATGTTAATCAAAAGAAAGATAAAACAATAAACTTACATGTAATAGAAATGCAATTAGATCATCATCACCCTTCCCTTCTCCAAGTAATCCCAATTTGGCTTTAAACAAGTTCCTAAATCTAAAAGGACAGAAATGTCAATTCATTATTAAGAGTCTCATTATTTTAAGAATTGCCCTCAAACCAATCAGTATGATTTATTGTCTATTCAAAAAGGACAAACCTTGTATAATAAATATCTGGATACCCATCAAGAATTTGTGCAGCACTAAAGAGAGAAAAAAAGAAAGGATTGTTAAACCTTGATATAAAATTAACAATCTTTTGTAAGAACGATGTGAACCTTCTCATATATTAAGTAACAATATAGAAGTATATTAAATAAAATACCACCAAGTCTCATCTAGTGATAATTACATATCATGTCCTACAGAAAATGTCAAAATTCACTGTCTCAAAGATTTGGGTACATATCAAATTCTGTCTCTGCTGAAACATTACTATATACAGTTAGCTTATAGGATAAGTGCTGATGTCCCTATAATACCAAAAGAATTAAATAAAGGGAGTTTTCTTCTGTATTTTTTAAATTCTTAAGTCTGAAATAATGAATTATAAATACCTTAGCCAACACAGTAACAATTTATGTCTGAAAGTATGAAAATATAGTGAAAATATTTCATACAAACATAAAATTTTTCCTCCTAAATCATCTATAAACAAATTAAACTTTTAAGTCTTAACATTCTTAAATATATTTTAGATTAAACTAAATCTGTATATACCAATAATACAATAGCAAAATATATAAACAATTAGAACAAAAGAAAATATTAAACAATTAGCAGAAAGGACAAAAAAGTACAGTTAAAGTGGGAGATTTTAATGCACGTCTCATGATTCACTTAGCTAATAGATAAAAGTGAATAGGGTCATAAAGGACTTGACTAATACATTGCATACATTCAATGTAATATATTAAAACCTTTGACCACTGAGTACATGATAATAAAACATGTACAATTTATTATATAGAGCCACAAAGTAACCATTAGTAGATTTTTACCAAAAGTATTATTTGATTATAAAAATACAGACAAAATAGTTCTAACCACTTAGAAATTAGAAAATAGTGATAAAGAGCCCTTCAATCCCCATATCAGAAAACAACAAATTTCTGGCAAGGACTTGAAGAAAAAGCAACATTTTTTACACTGCTATTGGGAATGCAAACTGGTCCAGCCACTATGAAAAGCTGTATGGAGGACCCTCAAATACTGAAAATGGAGCTACCATTGAATCCAACAATTCCGCTTCTGAGAATCTAGCCAAAGGATATAAAAACATTAATTCAAAAGGAGGTCTAATCCTATGTTTATTGCAGAAATATTTACAATAGCCAGGATATGGAAACAACCCAAAACAGAGGAATGGATCAAAAAGTTGAAGTATATTTATACAATGGAGTATTATTTGGCTATCAAAAAGACAAACTCATGTCATTTGTGGCAACATGGATGGAGGTAGAAGGAGCTGTGCTAGCAGAAATAAGCCAGAAAGAAAAAAACAAAAACAAAAACAAATGATCTCACTTATATGCGGGATACAGGAAAAACAAACAAAAGAACAAGAACAAATTCAGACTAACAAACTGGCAACAGAACTAAAGCATATAGCAAGGGAGGAGGGAATGAGGGAAAAATCAGGGCAGGGATGAGCAAGGGATCAGGATGACAGTTCATGAGTCACATGGTGGGAGAATTCAGGATATACAATGATATTTATAAGTAAAAGTATATATATGTAATCAGTTTTTAAAAAAGATCCTTCAAAGAAGAGTTAAACTAAATTTTTCTAACACTTAAAAGAGCAATAAATAAGCCGGGCACAGTGGTGTATGCCTGTAAGTGTCAGCCTATGGAAACCGGCTGGGAGTGGGGATCACAGTTCTAGTCCTGCTCGGGGCAACATAGTGAGCCCTAGTCCCAAAAAAATAGCTGGGCATGGTGGCATGAGCCTGTAATCCCAGCTACCTGGGAACCTGAGGCAGGGGGTTACTTGAATCTGTGGTACCCCAGGCAAAAATAGCAAGACCTAGTCTCAAAAAAAGGAAAACACTTAACCCTGATAATTATGGAATAAAGAAAAAACTGTAGTAGAGAAAAATATATAGTTTGAAATGTCTTCATTATTAAAGACTAAATAATAAGATTTTTATGCTATTTTCTTGCTTTTCAGAAAAATGATCATTATACAAATAAATTTCTATATTACTATTTATTAGCAAATTTACAATTTACTTACAGCTGCTTTTGCCTAAGATTCAGTAATGGGTTTAGAGCTTGTAGTAATTTATTTAAATTAAACATTCCAATATTAGCTTGATTTCCTATTTTATATCGTCTTTCATCATCAGATGTGTTTGGTACAAAATCTGTTTAAAACAAAATATCATTGTTTATGTTGGGGATAATTATAGTAAATCGATTCTTTTTCTCATTTCTAAATTTAACTTAATACATTTATATTTATGTTTTGCCACCATCCCACTCTGGGTTGGTTCATCATTGGTTCCAGCAGCTAAACAATGTCAGAGCCCTTGGAATTATCTTCGCAGAATTTTCAACAATGAAGAGAGAAAAACAGGCAGCAAAGAAAACAGCCACTTGAGCTTCTCTCTTTGTTTTAATTCTCCTTTTCATTCTCACATCCTCTCCTCACCCTCCCCCAGGGTGATGAAGCTCTTTCATACTCTCCTGGGCCCAGATGCACCCACTTAACCTATGCACACACCCATGGGGAGGGCACAACACCACAGGTGCTGGGCATAGAGGCTAATGGCAGGAAAAACCTGCCAACTCATTCACCTGACAACTTACTAGATAAAAATCTTTCTGATATTAAGCCTGGAATTCAAAAGTAATATAAACACTAACACCCACATATATTAAAATATTTTAAAATAGAAAGATCTGCCAAATTGGAGGAATACATTTCTAACCCATAGAAATTTCCAAGTTATCAAACACATACGTCAAACTCTAAGTAGCATGCCTTCCACAAAGTCTCCTCTGATCCCTCCAGTGATAAGTATGTACTATTACCTTTTATAGATTGTAAAAGTAAGAGAGTAAGTAACTTCTATAAGGCTCAGTGCCATCAAGTTCAGAGGCCAGGCACATGTGCCTGACAACACATTCCCTACTTCTCTTCATGTAATCTTCACTAACATGTAATTCCTTCAGGACAGAAACCACAGAGGACTCATTTTGTTCCTCTATTGCAATTGAAAGATTGGGAAATGCATAAAATTACTGTCATATGAATTAACCTAATTCTTTTTACTATGCAATCATTGTATTAGCTAGAGCAGTTTATCTAAAGTGAATCTGTGATGACTTCTTTACAGTAATAAGGTAGGGTGGGTGGGTGTGTGTGTATGTGTGTGTGTGTGTGTGTGTGTGTGTGTGTGTGTAAATCATACATACCTGGATTGTAAGCTTCCATGAAACCAAATGGACCATAATCAATTGTAATGGACAACAAGCTGAAGTTATCAGTATTACAAACACCTAAAGTAATAAAAGTTCAAAAACATGAAAATAAAAGGCATTTTATCTGTAAAAAAACTATCCAGAATGAGAAATGCATTTCTTTTATAAATAAGATAATATTAGATTAATAATTGAATGGTTAACTGGTAAAGTCAAATGTTTGAATAAACACTAAAATCCTATCTTAAAATTTAGCTTTAGCATTTATTTTATATCCCACCCAAAGATTCCAAATACTGTAGTAATAAAACCTCAAGAAATAAAACTTTCCTGTGTTTTCATCAATTTCTACAAAATTGATCAATTTCTACTTTGCTTAAAGTATATGTGATCTGGAGTGGCAGTAAAGGACTCTGCTTAATTAACTTTCAAAGACTATGAGAAAGGGAATAGGTAAAAATGTGAATATATACCCTTACAATACCATTACCTACAGAGTAGTACCAGTATAGACTTTATATGTATATATGATTTAGTTTTTAATTATTCTTAGTTCAGGCAGATATTCCCTCCAAAGCAACCCCATTCAGAGAATGGCCTCAAATACACAAGCCAACCCTACTGCTTAGGCAAGAAATATGAGTATCATTGACCTGATTGGAAATAGTTAATAACATTGGAGAATGAAAGTCACATTCTCTTCTGTATATTTTGTTTTTTTACCATAAGCCAGTAGTGCTTTTGTAACTAAGATGCTTAATATAGCTTTCAAGAGATCTATATCTAATATATATTCTGAGGTTAAAGCTGTACAGGTAACATTATCCTCATCAGACTGAGGATGCTGATTTTGTGTAAAGTGCTCATCCAAAACTGTTTTAAACATGAGAAAACTGTTTCTCTGTTGATAAATAAAAGTATGTCCAAAATGTTAAGAAGATTCTCAACAGGAATATTTAAAACCCGCACAAAAAAAAGTCCACTACTTCAGGGAATTAATTCTGCTTTCTCATTAAAAGGATAAAATATCAGTAGATAACGCACCGTGAGCAAAACCAACAGACATCCACAGAGCAATGAGTTGTGCTGTCTCAGAAACCACAATAGAAAAAAAATCCTAGAATAAAATTTAAAAATTCTTCAGTTTAAGCAGCAATACTCTTTTAAGATCTACTGACAAGGAATACATGGGAAAAATTCAAAGGCAGGCCAAACAATGAAGAAATGGGATGTCTTAAATAAGCAAGCAAAAAAAAAAAAAAATTAAAGAAAGCAGAATTATTCATTCAGAGATAATATGAAAGTTCCACACATAGGATTATAACCGGGCTTTTCCAAGTCTGAAAAGGAAAGGGAAAGTGTTGAAATTCAGGATAAGGGATCTGACTATTAAAAAAAAGTATGTTATCAAAATTTGAAATGGTCATTAGGAAAATAATGGAATTCCCTTCTCTGGAATAGTTAAAAATGAAAAGGGGTCATAAAGATTAACAAATTTCCACAAGAACAGAAAAATGACATGTTCTTCTTCCTATATACTGTAATTATTTGAGAATAATTACCATATAAATAATTATGAGCAAAGAATATTTGTGACAAATTTATGAATGTTGCTCAAAAAAATAACATCCCACAGAATATTGTCTCAATTAGTCCTTTGTTCTGGATATTTTTCAAACAAAACAACTTTCTTAATTACATGTTGTTCAAGTGGTTCATTTTATCTTCCTCTAACAAAACATTTAAAGAGCTTTACATTTCCTATTCTAACTTACATCTTATTTATTTATTTATTTATTTATTTATTTATTTATTTATTTATTTATTTAATTATTTATTTATTTATTTATTTATTTAGACTAGGTCTTACTCTTTTTACCTGTGGAATCACAGGCTCATGTTGCCCAGGTTACCACAGACTCAAGCAACTACCAGCCTCAGCTTCCCAGGTAGCTGGGATTACAGGCACGCACCACCATGCCCAGCTATATTTTTGGGGGGGTACTAGGTCTCACTACAGCCCCTGGAAGGACTCAAACCACGACCCCTGACCCTGGCCGCAGCTTCCTAGGCTGCCGTTTACAGGCATGCGCCACCATGCCAGGCCCTAACTTATATTTTTTAAGTTGTCAGTTATAACCACTAATAATATTGACAAGCCAACAAGAGAAGAGAATGCTCTTTCTCTTGAAAAACAATGTATCTGCACTATTTATAGTCGCAGGATTTGAAAGTAATCTAGTGTCCATGACAGAGAATGGGAGAAGAAGGCTCTGGCCTAGCCACATGGTAAGATACTACTCAGACATAAGAAATGATGAAATGTTACCATTTACAGGCAAAAGGAAGGAGCTCCAGGGACATATGTGTAATAAGCCAAGTCAGAATCATAAAAACAAGTATTGGATATTTTCATATGTATGAGTAAAACAAGGAGTTATAATGAATCATTTGACAAAGCAAAACAATTATAAACTAGACATTCATAAACAAAGTGAGGTTTCTCTGGTAAGAGGGGTAGGGGAGGGAAGAAGGGTGAAAACTGTATAAGGAATGGTGGTAGGAAGATAAACAAGTAGACTTGAGTTTAAAAAAAAAAAAAAAAAGCAGAGCAGCTACCGTACTGTGATCTATTGAAAGTTAGCCCATTCTTTCACAAGGATTTGTGAGAAAAAATAATAATGAGACAAAAAAGAGAATTTTTTTTTAAGGATCTGTTCTTTTGGTTCAGGTTTGGGTCCTTTCAAGTTTCTGTTAAAATGCATTCATCGACTTGAAAAAACAAAAACATACCACATATCTATTGGGTTCTTTGACATCAATCGAGGGGAAATGGTCCTGTATAATGAAGTCTAGTAATGTCCTGGAAATGAAAGAGAGATGGCAGTCAGCATTCCTCAGCAGACACTATCGCATATCCAATCGCTAGTCACCTAAATTCAATGTTCATGATTTTGCTAGATTCATGCTTCAAATTTTCGAATTAAAGGAATAAGATTTTACTCCCAAAACAGCCAACAAGAAATATTTCAATACCAATGAAAACTAGAAATCTGTTTCTAGGATCATAGTAGATTCTACTTTACTAGGTTACAGATTCAATTAATTCAGAAAACATTCAGGGTACCCACTGCACTTGCTGCACTCAAGCCCTGTGCAAATCTTTAAGAGAAAGATAAGAACCAGACCCAGATGTCAAAGAGTACAGATTCTGTTACAGAGGAAGAACACCTCGTGTTACAGTATAAAAAAGAAATCTAGTAATAGGAATATACAAAGAGAATAACAATAAGAGAGCAGGAGATGATTATTTATGCGCAGGGGTGTACAAATGAGGTGACCGAAAAATGACAATGATTGAAACTAAAATACGTAAGGTGCACATGAATCATAGTATGTATTCTCTTTTTTATTGGACTAGTCTAGCAAGCTAAGTGCTGGTATTGATGGCGTTGGATAAATGAAAATCCACTTTAAAAATTGATGGTTGTAGATATGATCTGGAATTAATACCAGTCAAAACAAGGGGAATGGTGCACAAATGTAATGTCATGGGTAGCCAGCAAAGATAGCTCAGGGACGACATGGTAACAAATGTGAACTTAGTTTGAGATAATACCCAATGAGAGCAGACAACTTTGGACAAGCCGGGAGGAGCAGGAGTGCAGTGGAGGCCGCTGAAGGAAGCGATGCAGTGAGCCGCCTTGCCAGTGCAATGACCCCTCTGCTCAGATGATTTATTTCTTCTCCCCCTATCCTTTGAGGAGCAGGTATCCAGACCCGTTCAGCTGATAACTATGATGAAGCATCCCCATTCCAAGGACTCTGGTTCTCACAAGAAAATATCTTCTTATATATTTCCAATTACTTTCTAGAACTATTGTCTTAACTGGAAACAGAATCGCTCCTCCGGGAGGAAATGCTGTGTTTGACAGTAGGCTGGAGGAGGACCCGATTGTGTGAGGCAAGCTAGGAGAGGAAGGATATATTGTCTTTGCTCCTGAAGATGGTTTGCTATCTTCTGCTCTTTGTCCTTTCCTCTCTTTTCCCTGCAAAAATCTTCAGGTGGACAGATTCTGCTCTTAAATCCTTCGTGTAAATTCAGTCTGTTGGGTTTTCATTCTTTTGGAAGAACTAGTTTCATGCCTGGTTCAACCCAGTGCCCAAAAAAGAGGAGACCTGAGGCAGAGGACACAGCCCTGGGCCAGGAAGGAAGGGGGGGGGGGAAACGACCCCTAGAGATCACAAAGCTGAGGGCTTGAGCCAAGGCTTCTCCAGTTACAGAACTAGTGCCCACGGAGGTATCCAGGAGCAACTGAGCTGCATACCAAATAGGAAATTCCTTGAGAAAAGGACTACTTTTTTCACGTCTTAATTTTTAACATCTAGAAAATCTACATGGCTTGAGCCACACAGCAAGTGCTAACTGACATTTTTGGTTTTACTTTAAAAAAAAAACAAAAATACTTCCAACTTTGCAGTACACAAATAGTAAGGTGACATGTATAAATAATTTCTAACAGTCTTCTACTGTTATAAAACAGTTTTATTATAAAAAAAAGTCACTTTCTAACCTTAATAAATCAAGTTCACCATAATGAGCCAAAATTTCTAATGATCCGATTCTAAACCAAGATTTCGCAACACGCAGCACTATTGCACCTAGAAAAGAAACATTTATTTTAGCATAACTTTTTTAAACAATATAAATATAGCACCTGCTGTTCATAACAATGAAATTCTTTTGATAAATACAATTATCAAAAAACAATGAATTAATTCCCTGTGAATCATCAAAGATTCTTCTCTATTTCTTTAAGAGTCAGAATCAGAGTGTCAGGAATTTCAACACTTTCAGAAACACCAAGGTTCCAACACAGCAAAAGGTCCCAAACATCAGATCCCCACTGTCTCATCAACTGTGCCCTCCCACCTGCGACTCACCTCCAAAGCAGGAGTGACTGAATTATTTCTACATCAAGTTCCTGCAGGTGCCCTCTGTTTGTGCATCTGAGTTTTTACCTCAATAAATAAAGGTTGCATCCCGCCTGGGGCGCAGAGCGAGACCTAGTTCCAAAAAAATAGCTGGGCATGGTGGCGCGCACCTGTATCCCAGCTACCTGAGGCTGGGGATTGCTTGAGTCTGTGGTACCCCGGGCAATGAGAGCCTGTGGCTCCATGGGCAAAAATAGCGAGACCTAATCTCAAATAAATAAATAAACAAACAAACAAATAAAGGTTGCATATGCTTCATGTGTGAATAGACTGAAGACATACAGTGCAGCCATGTATTCGCTTTTGCAGTTTTCTATTTTCAATAGACATTAACAATGTGATTAGTAAGCAGAGCTCTGCTTCTTTCTTACAAGAAATGCTGTGCTTCTGTGTTCGCTAATGACAAAGTGAAGTCCATTTTGTGACAAAAAGCTCCATTCCATATTCATTGCTCCCTTTCTGCCTTTCTCCCTGTTCCACATGCTTCCCTCTGCACCCCACAGAAATCCTACCTAATCTTAGGCTCAAGATCAGTTTCCACTTCCCACAGAAATCTAAGCTGATCCTCCTTTCATTGGCCTCAGGTTTTCTATGTTTATTTGTTAAATGTGTTTAAGGCAATTCTCTACCAAGACTGAATTTCTTAAGACCAGAGACTTATAAATGTATTATTCCTAGAGTTTAGACCAATGGTCAGCACAGAAAAGACTCAACTACCATTTTCTAGGTTGACAGGTTTATCCATACAGTCAAGACTCATCCACAATAACTAATCTAAATGCTTATTTTTATGGTTTTGGTTTTTTGTTTGTTTTTTTTTTTTTTTTGAGATGCTGTTACTTAAGAAGAAGCAATAAGAGCTCAGTAAATTATTCTAAATAGTTACTTAATGAATGCCCGTGGAATCACTGAATGTCAGCACTAGAAAACAAGAAAGTTATACGCTAATCTAGCCCCTCATTTCAGAAGGAGATGGCAAGTTGTGACCTGCTTAAAGTTTCAAATGAATTTCCTGCACAGCCAATCTAAGGTTCCACATATTCTTTTTCACCCCCGAGCAGCTCTATCCCACTGTACCACAGTGGCTGCTGGGTAAAAGCACAATGGAAGTATCTGTGTATATGTGAATATTTAGAAGTGGAAGTTCTATTCATGTTCGAAAAAGAAATACTTGGGTCCACCTGAAACCATAATTGTGGCTCAGCTATCTGGGCCCTGCCCCCATGCAGTGAGGTACTGGCGCTTGTGGGCAGGTGGTGGTGAGGGTAGGGGGGTAGCCCCTTCCATTTCGCTCTCACTCCAGCTAAACTTCAAGAGCAAGAACATGCGCAACATAAACCCTATCATAAAACTAGTGAGGGATCAAGCCTGAGCTGGACACAGCAGATGAACAACAGAGAGAACCAGTGCATGTGAAACAAGAGAAACAACTGTAGAGACACAATGTCACAATGTGCACCTATGTGCTCATTGGGCTGGGAAAAACCCGGGGACCTCATTTCAGAGATGCCTTCTAGGAGAGCAACACCCCTTCCCCATACAATGGAAGAGGAGAGGAAGACCAAAGATGGGGCAATTGGCCCCACACCAAAACTGCAAACAGAGGCAGAGGTGATGATCCACAAAGGCCATTCACAGAAGCCTGTATTCACAGAGAAACTTCTTCATCGACACTGGCTGGGGACAAGACCCCCTAAATCTGACACCAGAGCCATAAGGTAAAGCAGCAAAGCAGCGGAGATGGGACTGGAGAAGATGGCCTGCAGCAAGAAAACATGGACAGATCACAAATGAATACAGACTGGCCACCCAATACAAACTTAGGATTGAAAACCTACCAGCAAGGCTCACCTAGTTCCAACAACACAGTCCCTCAGCCAGTGAAAGGACACTGCCACAGGAAAGAGAGACTAATGGACTTAGCACAACTAGTAAACAACAAAGATTGGGGTTTGAGAGAATGGAAGGGGCACCAGAGGGAGGAGGGAGAGGGAGGTATCCCAAAAACCACTTACAGAGGTTGTGATCTAAAGAACAAAATAAGTAATAGTAAAAAATAAAAACAAAAAAAAAAGATTGTGCCTCAGAATTCAGATAAACAAAGTTTATAAATCATAACCACAAAATTAAGCATTATAACACCAATCATAGTAACACTTTGTAATTAGGATCTCATTTACCAGCTCTATAGACTAAGACCTAAAACGATGCTATAGGCCTGTGTGCAATAGCATCATTTATCTAGAAGAGAATAAAGGGGAGAAAGAGCTGTCATAAAGATAAATAATCCTTAACTCTTTTAAGAATAAGACATGACAACATGGATGGAACTAGAAAGACTCATATTAGCAGAAATAAGACAAAAAGAAAAAGAAAAGTACAGGATGGTTTCACTTATATGATGGATATAAGGAAAGACAAACAAACAAATAACAAAGAATGAAAACAACCAATGGGACTGAACCATGGAGCGAGAGAGGAGGAGGGGGAAGAAGGCAGGGGAGGTGAAGAGCACAGGAGATCAGGATGGTTAACAAATGTTAGTGAAGTGGGAAAGCCCCAGGGTACACAATATTGGAATAATGTAAATAAATATATACATATATATGCAAATTTTAAAAAATTTAATTTTTTAAAAAAGGACAGGGTTATTAGGGAATGGAGAAAAAGAGAGCCATCTGCATAGAGCCAGGCAGGCAGGAGAGCTGCTTCTCCCCAGCATAGAAATTGTCTCCCATCCAAGTACTAACCAGGCCCGACCCTGCTTAGCTTCCGAGATCAGATGAGATCGGGCGCGTTCAGGGTGGTACGGCCATAGACCCCAGCATAGAAATTGTACTGATTCCTTTTTTTCTTTATTTTTTTATATATGTGTTTCACATGTTTGTATTCCCTGAGGACCACATACCACCTTCCTCCCTGACCACTCCCTCCCATCTCCACCCCTCCTCACCCCCCCACATACTGATCCCTTTTATGGAATTTTTATGTACATGTCTATGGCCTAAATTGCCAACCAGAATAAATTAAAAAAAAAAAAAAAGAATAAGACATGAACCGGGCATGGTGGCGCATGCCTGTAAGCTTCAGCCTATGAAGCAGTTGGGGCTAGGGATCATGGTTCAAGTCCCTGCTCGGGGCAGCACAGCTAGAACTAGTCCCAAAAAATAGCTGGGCGTGGTGGCAGGCACCTGTAATTCCAGCTACCTGGGAAGCTGAGGTTGTGGATTACTTGAGTCTGTGGTACCCCGGGCAACGTGAGCCTGCGGTTCCACAGGCAAAAATAGGGAGACCTAGTCTCAAAAAAAAAGATGAGACAAAGAAAAAAGAAAAAGACAGAAACCAAAATGGTTTCAATATTATATGGGACATAGGAAAAATAAACAAAAAACTACAAGGAAAAGTCAAATTAACAAACAAATTGGAATACACAACTCAAGGGGGGGTGGGAGAGGGTGGGAACGATCAGGGAGGAGGTTGGGGGGGTGAACCCCAGTGATTACAAGAATATGAAATTTATATATAAATAAATTATTTAATTAAAAAATAAAAGGTATAGCATCCGTGAAGGTCAGCACATCTTTAAATGAGAATCCTGTTTAGTGCCTGGCACAGAGCAGAGGGTCAATAAATGTTAAATAAATATCCAGTAAGTGCTAAAAAAATATATATATATTAGTGAGACCTAGTCTCAAAAAAAGAATGAGACATGAGAGGTAGACTCTTTTTATGAAAATTTTGTTAAAACATTACTCAATAAAAATAAACCTAAAAAATTAAAAATGTGCTCTTGGTGAACCACTTTGAACACAGTAAAAAATGCTGCTTGTGATCCACTGATGTCCACAGGAGCAGCTCAGCATGCAGGACTAGCAGTCATTCTCAGCTTTTTTAAGTAGTGAAATATTTATTTATTTTCAGGTCACCAGCCTCCTAAGATTCTCCCTCTCCTATCCATCCCTCTCCCTAATGCTCTGTCCATACCCTTTCTCTTTCCCCATCTAAACTCTAAGCTACTAATTGTTGACGGGAAGATTAACTGAACATACTGAAAGTAAACATAAAGTAAGAGCAAGCAGGTTCTGAGGGAAGGTCTGAGTTGCTCTCCCAGGAAGAAAGTCTATAAACTTTATTGTACTGGTTTTGGGACATTTTACCCCCTGTCCATTATGTGCTCACTGGCTCATTTCCAGATGTTCACTGTCTGAAGAGGATGGACTGTGATGTAAGAACATGGGAAAAGATACACCATGAACAATCATGCTTTTTAAGACAGCAAAGATGCCCAGTATCTGTTGTTCCTTTAAAACTTAGCTCAATTTCATGGGAGTTTGGTAAAAGTCATTACCTCGTTCTTTCCCAATGTTTCCATTGTAGAACTGATCTCTCCATACTTCATCATCACTTACAACCAGACTGAAATGGAAGAAAATCAAATATTAATGTGACAGTTTGCTAGCAAGCTTATAAAACAAGAAGAAACTAGGAGCCGAACATGGTGGCACATGCCTGTAATCCCAGTTACCTGGGAAGCTGAGGCTAGGGATCATTTGAGTCCACGGGTTCGAGACAACCCTGGGCAACATAGCAAGACCTAGCCACTTAAAAATTAAAAAAAAAAAAAAAAACCTAGAAGAAACTACAGAAACTATGCTATGAGGAATTTATCTGCTCAGTTTACCGGCACATCTCTGGAGATAACACAATCCAGTTCTCAAAGGCAGCTTCAAGGAAAAGAAGAATTACCTTGCAGCTCTGCTAGTTGGAATTCCAAGATAGTGCATTGCCTCACTGCACAGAAATTCTCTCACTGAGGAACGAAGAACAGCTCTGCCATCACCATTTCTGTGGGAAATAAAATTCTTCAAATTTCAGTTATAACTGAGACATCAAATTTTATTTAAATGGCAAAAAAGAAATAAACTATACCGAGAGTATGGAGTCTTTCCTGAGCCTTTTAATTGCAGCTCCCACTTCTCACCCTGCCTTTGGAAAAGAAAAAAAAAAAAAAACAAAAAAACCTAACTGCTAGAAGATTCTTATAGCACTAGATAGTAGAAATGAGATCTTACAAGAAAACATGTTATACCTATTGGTGTAAATTCCAATAAGATGGGCTCTTCCATCCCCAAGCTGATCTGCCCACATTCCAAACTAAATGGGAAAAGAAAATTATTCATGATTATCAGCTTCATAGTTTATATTAGCTACAGTTATTTTGTCAAAATTGAGAATGTGTATTGCATTCTAGGATTACAGTAATCTACAATGAACATAGGTGAAAATAAAATTCAGTCAATGAAACAAGCAAAATTCATTTAAAAATACGTAAATTTAAAGAATATAACTAATTTCTTTGTCATACCTTAGGTCAAATATGCTAGATATAGAATACTTAGGTCTATTTAATTGTAGAATATTAACTGGGAAAAAAGTTATTGGTAGAAAATTTGTTTACACTAAATGTATCTGGCATGAAATCAAGAATACATACACCAGGAAAAAACTGCTTTTGAACTCCCATGACTGTTTCTAATTTTTTTATTAAAATTTGTACATGGTTTTTGAACATTCAGTGATGTCACTTAATAGCTGTCACAATTTGTTTGAGCTATTTACTCTTAATGATACTGATCATTCACTGTAAAAAAGGCATAAGCCAGGTGACTGTTAGAATGAATGTGCAAAATTCCCTGTACTACATCTGACATACACAAATGCTCAATAGATACTAATGCCAATAATTTTTTTTGATAACTCAGGCAACAATCCATTCTACACAGATGTTTCTTCCACCAGAAAGTCTTCTGATTTTTAGGGACAGTAAAGTCCTTACTGGTCTTGTAAGTTCCCATAACTATAATACTTACCCCTACCAGAATCCTAACACAATTGACATTTGTTTATCTATCTGCCCAAGAGTAAGAGCAATTTAAAAAAGGGAATAGGTCTCATGTATCATTATAACTCCTAATACATAAAAGGAGCTCTATAAATAGTTGTGGAAAAATTAAATAATGTTTAACTTTCTCAAAGAAACACATGAACTCAGGAAAAATCTACCTCATATTTTAATTTTCAATCTTAACCAGGAAGTGGGCCATAAATTAATTTTGATCATGGAATTGAGCACAAGTCTAAGAGCACATGTATGGAAAGCGCTCACAGAATACTTTAGAAAGTTCTAAAGCTGATAATATCATAAGTATATCCTAGAGCATGACAGGAAAGGAAGCAGAATGGTGAATTCTGAACTAGTAGTAGAAAAAGGAATGTCAATCTGGGCACGGTGGCTCGTGCCTGTAAGCTTCAGCCTATGAAGCAGCAGCTGGGGCAGGGATCGTGGTTCAAGCCCTGCTCGGGGCAACATATTGAGACCTAGTTCCAAAAAATAGCCAGGTGTGGGGGCGCACACCTGTAATCCCAGCTACCTGGGAAGCTGAGGCTGGGGATTGCTTGAGTCCGTGGTACCCTGGGCAACGTGAGCCTGCGGTTCCATGGGCAAAAATGGCGAGACCTAGTCTCAAAAAAAAAAAAAAAAGAAATGAAACGAAAAAGAAATGTCTATTCCACAAAAGGCTTGGGAAAACTGGACGTTCACACACACACTACTACCTGATACTACATACAAAAAATTAACACATAAAGAATTAAAGACATAAATCCTGAAACTATAATGCAGAAGAAAACATCAGCAAAACAATCCACAGCATTGGCTTCAGTGATACTCATCTCTAACAGCAGAGAAACAAAGGAAAATATGAACAAGTGGAACTACATCAAACTAAAAAGCTTCTGGAACTGAAAGAAACTATCACTAAAACAAAAAGACACCCTACTGAATGGTCAAAAATATTTGCAAATCATATAGTTGACAAGGGGCTGACATCCATGAGCTACAAAAAACTCAACTTTAAACAAAAAGCAAAATTAATTCTCCAAAGAAGAAAAATCAATAGGCATATGAAAAAATGTTCATCATCACTTATTATCAGGAAAATACAAATCAAAACCATGATGAAATACCACTTCACATTTGTGAGAATGGTCTATATCAAAAAGACCAGAAGCAACAAATATTGGTGAGGATGTGGAGGAAAAGGAGCCCTAATACTCTGTTGGGGGGAATGTAGTCTGGTCCATTGCCTATAGAAAACAGTATGGCAGTTTCTCAAAACGTTAAAAATAGATCTGCCATATGATACAACAATTCTGCTCCCAGGAATCTACCTGAAGAAGAATGCAATAACACATCAAAGGGATAAATTCACTCCTATGTTCACTGTAGCACTATTTTCTTTTTCTTTTTTTAATTTTACCATTTTTTATATTTATGTTTTAAATTTGATTGCACATGTATATGTGTGTATATATATATATATATAAATTTTTTTTCCACATCATGGTCTACCCCGGGGTTCTCCCACTACCTTAATCACCTTAATCTCTTGCGCCCTCCCCCTCCATTGATTCTATTCTCCCCCTCCCCCCTCTTGATCTATGCTTCAGCTCTGTTGGCAGTTTTAAATTTTTCTTGTCTTGTTTTCCCTATATCCCTCATATAAGTGAGACCATCCTGTTTGCAGCACTATTTTCAACAGCCCAGTTATGGAAACAACCTAAGCGCCTAGGGATAGATGAGTAGATAAGGACAATGTAGTACTCATACTGTGTGGAATACCACACAGTATAAAAGAAAATAAACTCTTGCCATTTTGACAACATGGACAGAACTAGAAGGAAAATGTTGAGAAATAAGTTAGGACAAATACCAGGTGATTTCATTTGCACTGGAATACAGAGAAACAAAACAAGGATCAGACAGAACAAACTTTAGTAACAAGACTGTAGAATTGAGGCTACTTGGGAAGGGTGACAGGTGGAGAACAGTCTGGAAGGATCCAGTGGAATAGGATAAGAGACCATGGGCGTCTAGGTGATGGGTGTGGTGTGATAACATATCAGAAGGGGTATGATCCTATATATCTAAATCATATGCAATGCTATAAATCAATGCAACCTCAGTTTAAAAAAATAGCTCAACAAAACTGTTGGATTTAAGGTTAGTATTTTATCTTAACAGTATATGCAAATACTGTTATAAAATGCTATATAAAAATTTAACCTATAACCTAATGGCTTTTGAAACCATGGAATCTCTGTAACTAGGAGCTGACAAGAAAAGCAGTGACCATCAAAGTTCATAATTCAACAAAATGTTAATATTTATTCCATAAAGAATAACAATGAGTCCCCGCAGCAAAAATGTTTGGGAAATGGCGTATTAAACAAAAGCAAGCAGATTTAAGCAGATCTTGGCCAACCCTCTCAGTTTACAGGTGCAGACACTGAGGATGAATTTTGTCATAAATGACCCTTCTGGTCCTTTTCTAGTTTAATGGCTCATGTTACTTTGCTTCTTAGCTTTGTCAGCTTAGTTTCTATGTTATATTTTTTCAGGAAGTTGAGGAGTGAGAGCAAGAAAAATCTAAGTGGAATTTACAAATGCAACAAACCTGAGCCTGATATTATAATAGTTAATACTGATCATACTTCACTACTTGTCCTAGAAATTATTCCTGGGTTAACCAGGTCCAAAACAAACAGGGTGTATTAAAACACTTACCTAGTGCACAGGGATTTCAGCAATTTCAACAAGGCTTCCCCCCCACCCCTTATAAATAAATAAAATCCTTAAATAAAATCCTTTAAATAAAATCCTTATTTTATTTTTGTCCATTTCTGGAAGTTCTAAAACTCTACAGATATCTTAGCAAAATTATCTCTTTTCCCTCTGAGGCTTTTATATTGACACACTGTACTGTCTGACTTTGCCCCAATCTCTTACCAAACTTCACTGAGTGGTCTAGAAATATGCACACAAATCTCACATTGTAGTGCCCCAGTTTCATTTGAAAAACTTAGGCTCTAGCTTTATCACATAAGTTATATATCACAATAGCAAATCACATAAGCTAATGAATAAATATCTTACTGTGGCATACTCCTCTAGGAAGGTCTTGGTAACTTCTAAAATATGCTAATATTGAAAAACTTATTCCAAAATAACTTTCTTACCAAGATAGCATTTTCACCAAGTGCTTTCATTTGTTTAAGAGCAGTAATGCAGATGCCAGTCTTACCTGGTGACCACCATATCTATGTGCCAATGGAGTGGATCCATATATCTTTTCACCACTTACAAGCTGGAGAAAATCATCTGTTTCTGAGACAGATAAATCAAGGTCCAAAATACCTTCCAGAACTTCCTAAGGCAAGAAAAAAATTTCTCACACAATTAATCCTTTAATAAACTTAATGGACTTAATAAAAGAAAATTGAAAAAATACTTTTGTATCTTTTTATAGGAGATATATCAAGCTTTCTATGGTTTTGCTATTTGGGAAAATTAGCTGTATTAGATCTAAAGTTTTTATGCAGTCTTATGATACCTGGTAAAATAGTTTTAATATTTTCCTAACACATATACTTTTAAAAAACAAGAAAAAGTGTCCTATTTTTACGCCATATTCATCTCATCTATATCATGAAATAAATGAATGCTAAAAAGTTAGAAACCAATTCTCAAAATTATCTAAAATGAAAATTCAAATTTTTTGCCCTTTATTCCCCTAAAAGTGAATATCCCTTACAATTAAGAAACTGAGCACTGGTATCCAGGAATAGTGATAAAGCAATTTCTAAAAATATTATTCTCCATATACTTACATTTTAAAGTCATTTATCAATAGACTAGCAATTTTAACTATGAAAAATAAAAATTTAACAGAGTATTTGTGTAGTGAAAAAATAAAGTCTAACCTTTGAAACTGCTACAAGATGCACTCTTGAATTGAAAGGAGTTGGGAAGGCAATTGAAAAAATACAGTTTTTCACTTTACGAACATAGTTCTCTTTAACAGGATCAACTGGCAACACAGCTGATGAAAAAGAAAAAAGACAAGATCGTCTTAGGATTCTCATTTGTGTTGCATATCCAGCATTAGTAATCCTTAAATTGTGGTTCTTCAAGTAAATAAAATGTAACCATCATTTTCTTCGTACTTTGTTATCTGTAGGCAACTTTATATCATTTTCAACTATAAATATGGATACACTACTATATAGGGAACTGTCAAGAGGAAGCAAAATGGAAAAAGTTTCAAATAAGCCGCATAGTCCACCTTCAAAAACTCTTCATTCATAAAAGAACAACAGATGTGCAACATACTTATAATAAGAATATTTTTTTAAAGGTGATGTGCATTTAGTATAATCATATGTTGCCCAACAACATGTAAGAAATGGCCGCGGCCCAGGCTGGGTCCTGGCGTTGGGAGCTCCCTTGCCAGCGGGGAGCAAGGGGCGTCAGGCCTCCTGGGTAAATTCCCCAGTGGGGGAACGGGGTGGGGGGGCGAAACCCCACTGGTCAGTAAGTGGCCGCGGCCACTTACAAGCCGGCCTGGGTGGCACTGTGAAGCCCCCAGCCCCCGGAAGCCGAGGCACATGGACGAGCGCGCTGTCTGCGGGCAAGCGGGGGG
>PVHY01008990.1:0-58743 GCA_004024945.1 Uropsilus gracilis
CATTTTAATTTGACAAAGCCACTCTTAACACACAATTCAGATAATGCTGACATGTCAATACATTCCCCTATTCAGACAGCTCCTTAATGTGCAGTTCATTCATTCTCTACATTAACATAAGAAAAGCCATTCAATTTACCAAAAGGATGACAACCAGGGGAAGCTTCAGCCTTCTTACTAGTGAGAAAATCATCAGCTTTTCCCACCAAGTAATTATTGTTCATGCCTCTAGTGAGTAGCAGATTGCCCTTCACAAAGTATTATTAGTGTCCTTCTGAGGTCAGAGGCGTAAAGATTGAGGGGTAAGAATGACATATTTCAATGTAACCTTTAAAGTCCTCCTTGAAAGACTGTATAAAATGAAAATCTCCAGAGACCTGTACTTTTACAAGTCCGTAAACAGCCCCAGACGCTCCCCTTGGGGAGGGTATAATGATTGAAGACAGGTGCTTTGTCAGATTTTCCTATTGGATCTTTGGAGCTTCTCATACACAGGTTCATAGCAAACTGTCTCCCAAACAAAGGGCAAAGGAAAAGTCCTGTAACCCATTAGCGCTTCCATAAGAGCAAGCACCATTCTTAAACATGATTTGTACTACACTTTAAAACTTACTGAAAAATTAGAGGAATGGACCCATTTAGTATTGATGACAATTCCATATGTAAAACTCAAGGTGCTTCTAGGTGGTAGACAGGCTGGAACTGGACACAGGTTACATGCTAAGCATACATCAAATTCTGCTTGGAACAATCTCGCTACTGAGAGGCAGAACCTCTTGACCTTGAATAACATTTCACTTTTCGGAATACAAATATTTATTCTTTTATATTTTGGAACTATATGACTTACCCTATTTTTTATGACAGTTTCTATTATAAGATAAAATAATTGTAAAACATAACATTACTAGCATGTTGTAAATAGTGATTATTTTTAAATGAGTTTCTCCATACTTTTAATATATTTAGAGAACTCTAAATACCACTTGGGACTTGATATGTTTTTATATATTACATAAAATAGGTCTTCTTTGTCATTTAAAGAATTTTAATCACTTAATTTTGCTCTTGAATTCTTATATCAATTATCCATCCCAAAGGAATTTTATTCATCTATAGTATATTTTTATATATGAAAGACTGCTACCTTGTCCTCTATCATACTATTCTGTATTGAAAACTTACATATTCTACATTTATTGGGGGTTTCTGGAACTGTGATATATGACTGTTAAAAGTAATGTCTTTAGATTGAGACATTAAAATAGTTATAATTAGCACAAACTTGATTTTAAAGAATGGAAAATACTATTTGTTAATAAAGGCAATGTAAATACTAAAATTTTATGGAACTACTAAATACTATGTAAATATGTAAATACTAAAATTTCACCTAAAATGTAATGAAGTGAAAAGGACTTGTGGTTGATAAAATAATATCTCCAACAATTGCCCATATTCTAATCTTAAGAATATATGCATACATTACTTTATGTTAAAAGGATTGGTAGATATGACATTGAGATAGTCCTGGATTATCTAAGCTGATCCAAGGTCATCACAAGGGTACTTATAAAAGGGAGACAAAGGGACAATGTCAGAAAAAAAAAATACCATGATGACAGAAGCTGAGGATGGAATATTTCATTTTAAAAATAAGGCCATGAATCAAGAAATAAAGGTCACTTCTGGGAAAGGCAACAAACATATTTCCCAGAAGCCTTCAGCAGGAAATCAGTCCCGAAAATACCTTGATTTTAGTCCTTCTGATTCATTTGGACTTTATACCTCCCAAACTATAAGATACTGTGATACTGTGTTTGTGCTGCCTTAAACCACTAAATTCATGCAACTTGTTTTAGTAGCTATAGGAAACTAACAGTTTTTGCTTACCATTGTACTCATTTGTCCAGGGATGATTATGACTTATTACTGGAGTGAAATGAGATTCAGCATTAGATATATACCTGTTTTCCTTTTCTGTATGTAAGTATTGACTATAATAAAACACTCTGATAGACAGTTTGTTGGAAAACCAATAGTTAGGATTCAAACCTACAAAGTTGTCTGGCAGAATTTATCTGAGTAGATCCAACAGTCACACACTTGAGCTCAGTTTATACAGACAGGAAATCTAAACTAGTCTAATTTTTCTTGACCTCAAGAACTGCCAATTGCTATCTAGGCAAATGCTGGTTTTATTCACTTCCCTGATTTCTAAAGATGTGTTGTAGAGATGTAAAGGATAGGTAGCCCTTGTTTAAAACCCTTATATATGTTTATCTATCTCCTTGGCCAATTGTGTGTGTGTGTGTGTTTGTGTGTGTGTGTGTAAAACAGAGAGACAGAGATGAGACAGAGACAGAATGAGTGAGAATACTCTGGGGTGGGGAGTGGATAGTAAATGTAAGTTGCCCACAGTCAACAAATTCCCACTTGGTTGCTTCACAGGAAAATATCGGATCTGTTCTGACTTTAAACCCGTAACAGATATCCTTGCTCTCTTGCCTGCTGTGTGTTTGTGTGTGAAGGGGGGGGAGGGGATGTGATTTGGGGGTCCCTAACCTTCACAACATGTCCACATAATATTAAAAATGTCTGTTCTCAAAGATAGAAATTTCATTATAGCAGTGCTACTCATGTTATTGCCCCTTCTGGGGTCTACAACTTAAATTCCCTAGTGATCTAATATCACAGATTGTCTTTCAATAATCTATCAGCTATCTCCAGTGGGGTTCTAACTGGGGTCAGAATTAGGGCACAAGAAAGGCAGAGGCACTCTCCATTACTTGTAGGACACTGAGGGTGAGTACTTTATTAAACTTTGCTTTTCAGATACCTCACTCACTACCCTATGGCCCAGATTTTGGGTCTTACTTTTGTCAAAAGCAAAGGAAAAGAAAGTCTTGCCAAAAAATTATAAAGTGAAATTTTTACATACATTATTAAAGGACTTTATTGCCTCAATTTCTGATAATTACATCAAAAAAGACTAGAAAAATGTATGTTAATTTTTCCATTGACTTTTTACTTAAAATCATTTGTTTAATCAGATTGTCTCAGAAGTCTTAGGGGAAATAAATATTAATCTCAATATTTGTTTTTAAACATTACTTTTTGAGTAAGAAGTTGTGCTTGGAGTGTATTTTTCCAGAAGGTTAGAGTTAAACATACAGCTCATTTGACAACAAACAAGGTGACTATGCAACATTCAGTGGATCTTAACAGAATGGCTGACAGAAATCTAGACAGTCTCCCATGGAAATTTCTATTCATTATGTAACTTCAAGCAACCACAGTCATGACTCCCCAAAAATCTTTATTAGAAATGAACCATAAAATTGGGTGAGCAGCTACTATTATTATTGGTTTAGTGCTTTTAAATTTTAGAAAGATCTAAGGTGAATTCTAGACATATTTAAAGTAATGAGATTTATAATATTGATAACTGAAATAGAGTAAATATTTTGAAATCACATTTTATTCCCAACATTTCCCTGTTTCATATCATTTGACCAATGAGATTGTACTTTTCTAACTCTAATTTGAATTGTGTAATTGACTATTTTAGATATATATTTTAAGTTTAAATCTATTCAATCTGTTTGCAACAGTAGACTATGACTTAAGACTTAGCATTTAATCATTTAAGTTTTTATGAGTCATCTATGTGGTTAGGAAGGCTCACCAGTCAACATTAGAGTACTTAAACAATTTTGTATATCAAATTTTATACATGTTTTAAATGTTTGAAGGTGTTTAGTTAGGTAAAGTTGTAAATAGAAGCAAACATTATGTAAAAATCCTCTTATAAGTGATTACTGAAATTATCTAGACTTATGAATAGAAATATTCTGTGTATAAGTTCAGCTCAAAACCATCAAAAAGAGAGCATTGGATTTTCTGCTTTAAAATATTAAACATTAATTTCTAAAAATAATTTAAACTGCTTAATATTCTTTCCTGAGCATAAAAATGTATCCAAAGGGCACCCAAAAAGCCCCAAACAAAAAACTAATATCCAACACCACTTGCTAACAATAAAAGAAGGATAGATCATTTAGCCTCTAGGAGCCTTTTTTCTCATCCATTAATGGAGTAAAAGTAGAGATTACACAAGACAGACTAAATTCTTAGTCTTAGTCCTATGTCTGATCTCTAATTAGATACTACAAAGTGATTGTCCTAAATGTTTAATAGTAAAATATCATGAAGACAGTAACTTCTGTACAGAGAAATCATGTGCATATAGAATTATAAATACTGTTTATAAGTACTTATATTTACAAGTATATATTTGTAGAAAAATAAGTGGAATAATCCACCCACACAGTTAACAGTGATACAGTGTTTTTCTCCTACACAGAGATACTTGGTTGTCGGTGCCTGGATGAGAGAAGTCACGGACTTGTTTTTATCTGAACTCTTATTTATTTATATACCATAAAAACCACTTAATGAGTTTTCATGATGAACTGCATTCACATGTGCACATACACATGCACAGTGTGTGTTATAATCAAGAACTTTAATGATGGAATAAATTTGCTTTTCTGTAACTATGTACTTAAGTCATCTGCTCCAACTGTATATGACACACCTGTCATACCACTGCTCATATACATGTTGAAGCATTTTTTTTTTAGCTCTCCCAAGTGTATCTGTCTCAGCATACTTGGCAACTCTGCTAGTGTCAAGTAGCTTGGCTTTTTTATTTTATTTTATAAGTTGTGCAATAGCTGGAAGACATAGAAGAGTAAAAATAATGTCAATACTAACACCAGCAGAATAAACTAAACTTTATTAAGTACTTATTATATCCCAGTCACTGTTCCAAACTGTGATTTGTTTCATCCTCATATCAAATATAAGGACATTGGGGCAAGAAAGGGTGAGTGACCAGTCATAAGAGCACATTGATTCTAAGTGTTGGCAGGAACTTGACTCCATGGTCTGGCTTAAAAATTCATAACTACACACCCAATTGCCTTTCTTGTGGAGGAAGGATAACTGATTGATAGATTGGCAGGTATGGTAGTTATATTTAAGGATGCATTTTTAAGAGTATTTCCAGGGAACAAGAAGTACCATCCTCAAGCTCATGCTGTTTAGCTCTCTACATTTTTTGAAAGCTAGGGGGAAAACAACATGCTAACACAAATGAAGCCCTGGTGTACTAGAAGGGGGTTAATTTCATCATGCTCAAGTGGAGAGAATTGCCAAAATAATTACACCCTGCACATTCATGAAGCACAGGGGGGTTGTCTTCAATCGCTACCTCATTTCATTTAGAGAAAGAAAATAGCTTGACCATTGTCATTCAGTTGGAGTGGCAGAACTGAGACACAGACAATTCTGGGCAAGATGTTCACATTCTCAACTATTTCTAAGACTGTGTCATCTGACTTAGAAAGATGAGAGCCACAATCTGCTCATGAGGGAGATGGGAAGACTTGTGGTTCAATAAGTACAGATTTCTGAGTTAGACACCTCTGAACTTAAAACCTAGCTCAACTTTTCACTTGCTATGTCATACTAGGACATAGGAATTTCTCTGCAAAAGAATAACAAGTAAAATGAGAAAATAGCTATAGGATTATTGTCATATTAAAGCCCATCTTAAACATGCTTATATTCCTTGTCATGGGTAAGTTATTTGCTCTGTGTTTCCCCCATAGTCTCACCTGTAAAGTAATACCTTAAAAAGAGAGGATTCAGATAATCTATCTAAAGTGCTTAGCACAACTTAAAGAAGACAGAGCCCCTTACTAGGCTGTGACACAGGAGCTAGATAAAGAAACACTAGTTTCAACAAATGGAGAAACATTGTGCTTTATACCCCCTAAGAAAATACTATTACCCTTGTATAAACTGCCTTCAATGCTACAAACATTTCTGCTGTTATGTTGTATTATTTTCTTACATCGAATCTACCTTCTGATTCTTCTATCTTAAAAAAATAAATAAATGCATTGCAATTGACATGTCCCCAACTCTTTTTAGGAAGTCAGCTTAATCTTCATTTAAAATGATGTCAAAGACATTAAATAAAATTATTTCTTTGACTAGCATGTTTTGCATCCCAAAGAAATGAAGGTGTTCTTGCATATTCATACTAGAATTTTTTTTTTATTCCTACAGGTGCAATTCATGAAATAGTCTTAAAATTTTCCATGAAAAGTCTTGTCACTGAAATTACATGTTAATTTGGGGGGAGAGAGGGAAATAAGAAGGGAGGGAGAAAAGAGAAAGAGAGGGAAAAGAAAAATAAATTCATTGATATTGTAAGACATCTGTATACCATGATGAAGTTTGGTTCATTTCAGAATACAAGGTTTGTTTAAGATTCAAAATCAATCTGAATCCCCAAATGAATAGATTTTTAAAAGACATATGATTATCTTAATAGATATAGAAAAATACTACCTGACATAATTGCCATATACTATTCAAGAAGCAATCAGAGAAAACAGAACACACTATAATCACTATACAGTTATATGATTTACCCCAAAATGTATCAGAAACACCATAGTGGATGGTAAAATACACAACACTTTCCTCCTGAGGTTGTAAGGTGGTAAGAATGCCCATTATCATCATTTACTTTAAACATTATTTTAAAGGACTAGAAAAAATGAGATTAAACTGGTTTATATATACATTATATTATTATGCACATATAAAATCCAAAGAAAATACAGAAAAAAAAATTACAGCTAATAGGTACAACTGGTGAAAAGACTTGACATAAAAAACAGTATTTTAAAAAATTGCATGTATTTCTGAACATCAGCAAAAAAAGGATATTGGTAAATTTATAATAGCATCAAAATTCAAAGAATAAATCTATAAATATGCCTGACTTTTATGTAGAAAACTATAAACATGGTCAAAATAAAGAAAACAATATCAGATATCATATTCTTGGACTGTAGGACTATGATATTAAAATTTTAATTTTTTCTTCATTGATTTATATATCTGATGTAATCCCAATAAAAGTATTTTATAGGGGAATTAAGATGATTGATGTATAAAAAAGCACAAAAGATCAAAACATTATCTACTAGATATCAAGATTTCCATGATGCATCATCTCAGATAGTGCAACAAAAGGTAAATGTACCAAAAGAGATGAACAAATAGGTAAATGTACCAAAAGTGTCCAGTAAAAGACCTACAAAAGTGCATCAATCAATAACAAAGATGGCACTCTAGTCTACAGGGGATATGACAGTCTGTTCAATATGGAGGAGGACCAACTGGGTATCTATAAGGAAAGAAAATGAAGCTAGACTCCCTCCAGATCAACTAGAAATGAAAATGACTAATTTTCTAGAGAGAATATGCAAGAACATGTTCATTATGTGAATGTAAAATATGTTAAAGAGAAGTGAATATTTCACTGATCTTAAAATTAAAAATGAAATAAATAGACGGATAATACTGAGTGTGTTCAAGGACATGGTGCACTGAAACTACCATAGTCTATGGTATGGTATATATGATGGGTATATAACTAAGTAACACTGTGTGAGGGTACACACCCTCCCAATAAACATATCCCTTCTGATGGTCAACATTCCTTTCTCAATATACACCCAACAGAAATGCATGTATAAGCCAAAAGACCTGCAAAAAATGTCACATCAGCAGTTAGCAAAAACCAAATGTACCAGTTTGGAAAAAATAATCATCATCACCAAAAACACAGAATAATAAGGTACATTGATACAGTTTAATATTGCCCAAAATGAAAATTAGTGCTACACAAAACACAGTAAAACACACAAACCTATGTGAAATAAGCCATAGTCTTTTTATATAGACATCAAACAGAGGCAAAGCTAGTATTTGGTGATTGAAATCACTGCAGGAAAAGGGATCAGAGTAGTAGAAACATGGAGAGATTGAGGTTTTGGTAACTTCTAATTTCTTAACTGAGGTGCTAGTTCCACAAATGAATTCACTTTGTAAGTACCTGTCAACAATTTGTTTTCTTTAATACTACATTTCAAGATCACCAATATCCAATGCTTTTATTTCCCTTTTTTATGTACTTAAGACTCACATCAAGTGAAAGTATTCAAGTATTACTAGAACTCAATGCTAGCGAAATATATTCCTTAAGTTTTCAGTTTGTGGTACATTTTTTCCTAGTAAGATCACTGCATATAGTAAAGATTCAGAAACTACATTAAATGCTACGTATTATAAAATCATGTTATATCAACTATCTCATAAGACTATAATTAAAGTATTATCAGAACGATTAAACAGTAAAATAGAAAGCCCTTTTGTTTAGGCCAAGGACAAACATACTAGTTACGATTACTCTTTTCTAGTTATAAAAACCCATTTGTGAGAATAGTAAGTTGTTCTTTAAAAAAAAAGTGAAAGTAGCTATGTTAGATCATAAAAATTTGATTTGAAAGAAAATATTTCTCTGGAACCCAATGGCAGGCATGCAACCTGGTCACATTTGGGTTAAAAGGACAAAAAGCAATCTCTTCTTTCTCTTTGTATTTCTTTGCACATCTGCTTACCTGTTCCTTTTTTTTATGCACTTCTAACCTCATGGTCCTTTTTCTGAATTATAAGTTTTAGAAAACCATTATCAGTAAAGGACTATTACCATCAGTTCTTGAAGTAAGTTTACTTCTTTCAAGAGACACACAATCTGAATGAAAACCACAGCTTCACTTCCAAAAGCTTGAGAACAAGATGGGGTTAAGTGGGCAATTTTCTACCCTACACAAAGGTAGGTCAAGCCACCCTCTCACCAAACCACAGGGGTAGAGTGAAGAAAAGGAACCCAGATAAAGAGAGTTCTATACAGGTGAAATTACAGTAGAACAGATGCCCAGATATCTCTAAAACAAAACCAAGACAGCAACCCAGATAATGCGTACAATCTTGAAACCAGAATTAAACACTGCCATCACCCAGGAGAAAAGAAAAACATCTGCTTGTGCAATTATTTGGGGTTCAATAGAGGGAGCAAAGAGCTAAAAGGGGGGAGATAATTAAGGACTGGGAACTGGTATAATCAATGTTGGGGGATCATCTCTGATATAGAAATGACATCAAATCCTTTCTTAGTGTCTCAATCCAGCCTAACAAAGGGTGACTGTGGATTTGGGAGGAGAGGAGGTGGAGATGCGGGTGTGAGGGGGAGGGATGATGACCTGTCTTCTGCTTTCCCTCCATGTGTCCTTCCTGACAATAATGACTACAGCTATCGAGAGTTCCTTGATGGCCGACATCTCAGGTGTTGTTTATGTTAGAGGACATCTGAGGTGTTCCTCATTTCAATACATAATGATATAAGAATCATCTAATGAACTTATTAAAAGGCCATATTGCTAGGTACCTCCTAGGGATGTCAGTTCAGTAGTGGTATGAGAAATGTCACCATACCTGTCTACTTACCCACAGCAGTTATGTCAGTTTTGTTTCATTCTCCCTGTATATCCTGGTACCTACTCTTCTCAACTTTTGTGCACTCAGAACTCTTTTTCAAGTTCCTCAAACCACATACTGTTCTTCATCATCAGCAAGGCCTCTTCCAGATGGTCCAGCAAATTCTAAAATTGCCTTTCAATAAACCTTCTTAATCACATTCTCCAAGTCCAAATTATCTCATGTACAGATACTTAATCATCTAGCTTTTTTTAAAAGAGAAAACAATGATTTCCAAAGAGCAAACTCTCTGAAAGAGACAACTGCCATAAACTATGGTAAAACACTTGGTTTGTATTCTAATCTCAGCACTTACTAGTGAAGGAAACGTGCTCAATTTGTTTAGTGTCTAGGAACCCCAGCTTCCCCATGTATTTATTTCTACAAGTTCCTCCAACTACAAGTTTGCCACAGTCAATTTCAGGGTGAGAAGGGAACTGTCTCATCCTCTGACCCAATAGCATCCTTCTACAAAGTTCCAGGGGGCAGAGCACAAAGTATGTGAGAAATTATCATCTCTATGATAAGAAGAAGTCAGGCTGTCTGGAGCAACAAGGCTAAATCCAAGCCACAGCCAATTCTACTAGTCTTTAATCCCATTTGGATGAGCAGCTATTCCAAGCACCCTTTTTTTTTTCATGGGTGATGACTGAATCAAGATGTCAAACCCAGTCACTCCCAGAGTTCAAAAGCATAAAGATGCTGATGTTATGACAGTGCATCCACAGCAATGAAACAGACTGAGTAGGATAGGGCTGTAATAGGGGGATAAGAAAATGTAGTTGTATTTCTGTGGTTCTTATGTCCACTACTATACTCTCCAAAGTCAATGCAGTCATTCAGGATGATTGCATGGACCTTAGTCAATGCCTGTTCATTTCCTTTGCCTTTTGAGATAGTGTCTTAGTCCATCAAGGCTGCTTTAAAATACCATGGAAGGGGTGACTTCTGAACAACACACACTTATTAATCACAGTTCTAGGGAGTGGGAAAAAGTCTAAGGTAAAAGGAGTCGTAGATTCATTGTCTGGTAATGGCCCACTCCCTTATTTTGTAGGTTCATATGGTGGAAGGCTCGTGGGCTCTGTGTTCTCATTTATAATAAGGATACAAATTATATTCATCATGGCCTAATTACCTCCCAGAAACTCACAAGGAATACTATTGCATTAGGAATTAGGTTCCAATCTATAAATTTGGGGGTGACACATTCAGTCCATAACTGGTGAGCTACAGAACACCAGTATTTTTCTATAAAAAATACTATATATTCAGCTCCATGACAGAGAAACCTGCCATGCCAGAAGAGCCAGATCCAAAGTCACACCATCTATTTAAGGGAGCAGATCAAGGTACACAAGTAGATGTTAACTACCTACTATGATTTGCCTGAAACAACTTTTCATATTTCCAGTTTGGGAGGGACTCTGAGGCCATGTATGGGCTAAATGGAAGACAGAGCCAGCATCCATGACTGATAGCAGTCCCAGACGCAGCCACACGAGCAATGAGACCCAGACAGAGGTTAGGAGTCAAAATGAAAGTACAGTGGATTCAGGGAAGCAAGCCAAAGACTGAAGAGTTTCAGGTCAGACCAAGTGAAATAGGAGATGTCTCAATTCTTCGAGAGACAACAAGTGATACAGGGCATGGCTTTTACAAAGGACAAGCACAGACCCTAGCACCCCTCAGCATGCCCAACTCACCCTATTTCTAGACAAGTGAAAGCCTGATTAATTAGTCTGACCACATGCTGGCCTCTGGGAAGACAATACTGAATGAAAATACTTCAACCCCTTGAAGAACTGAAGGCCTGACAGGACAATCAGAGAAGTGAATAATGACAAAACCCATATAGGCAGCAAGATCAAATAGAGATATTTTTACAAATATAGATTCCAAGTCACTCCCCTGAGATTCATATACAAGTGGCCCAGGACAGAGGTAGAAACAATATTCTTCATTCCCTGGATATGAAGATTTGAAGACATTAGATGCTCTGAATAAAGTAGGGAAGGGAACAGCCTGTGTAAAGACATGAAGGCACAAGGTGGCTGAATACCTCTTGTACCTGGCTGTCAATCTGGATTTCTGTGATGGAGGCAGAGCACATCTGGAAGAGCTGGGAAGCAAACACCAGGGAGGTGGGCAAGACTAGATATGAAAAGTCTACAGTGGTAAACTGAAGAGTAGCCAAAACTGATGTTTTATTTATTCATAACAGGTCGCAGTAGCTTCTCAGAGCTATGTGATTTTTTTTCTTTGTTTTCCATGACTACCCCCTGAGTCCCAAACAGCATAAGGGAGAAGGGTGTAAACTACTTGAAGAAAACAAAGGGAACTCTACAGAGACACATGTGAAAAGTTCCCTTTTTGGAATACAAATAGGTAAAGAGGAACTGAAGTTATCATTGCATGCAGATGACATGATTCTCTACATAGATGACCCCAAAAAATCCACAGAAAGATTGCTTGAAATAATAAACCAGTTCGTAAGGTAGCTGGATATAAGATCAACACACAGAAGTCGGAAGCTTTCCTATATACAAAAAGTCAAAAAGAAGAAGAAGAAATTTGAAAACCATCCCATTTCACCAAAAAAAAAAAAAAATTACCTGGGAATAAACCTAACAAAAAACATGAAAGAACTCTACAAAGAAAACTTTAGAACACTACTAAAAGAGATAGAAGACATAAGGAAATGGAAAAACATTCCCTGCTCATGGATTGGAAGGATAAATATCAAAATGGCCATCTTACCAAAGGCAATCTACAGATTCAATGCTATCCCAATAAAAATCCCAATGACTTTTTTTAAAGAGATAGAACAAAAATTAATGAAATTCACATGGAATAATAAAAGGCCTTGAATATCAAAAAACCTCCTGACCAGAAAAAAAGAGAATGGAGGTATTACAATTCCAAACTTCAAACTATAGTACAAAGCCATTATAATTAAAACAGATTGGTACTGGTACAAAGACAGACAATCAGACCAAAGGAACAGAATTGAGTGCCCTGAAATAAAACCACACATATACAGTCAACTAATCTTTGACAAAGGAGTGAAAAACTTGTGCTGGAACAAAGATAGCCTATTCAATAAATGGTGCTGGGAAAATTGGACTAAGATATGCAAGAAAATGGACCAAGACAGCTCCCTCTCACCATGTACAAAAATCAACTCAAAATGGATAAAAGACTTAGAGGTCAGACCTGAAACCATAATATACATAGAGGAAAACTTGGGTAAAACCCTTTGGGAATTACAATTCAGAAATCCCTTTCTGGAAGAATCTACAGATGGCAAAAAAATGAAAGAAAACATAAACAGATGGGATTATATCAAACTAAAAAGCTTTTGTACAGCAAAAGAAACAACCAAAAAAACTAAAAGAAGCCCAACCGAATGCGAAAAAAATTTTGCCCTCCACAATAGTGATAAGGGTTTAATAACGAAGATCCACAAAGAACTCACACAACTAAACAAAAGTAAAATAAAAAGCCCAATCAAAAAATGGGGAGAAGAACTAAAAAGACACTTCTCCAAAGAGGAAATACAAATGGCCAACAGACACATGAAAAATTGCTCATTATCACTAGCAATAAGGGAAATGCAAATCAAAACCACAATGAGATACCACCTTACACCAGAAAGAATGGTCCACATCCAAAGAACAGGCAACAACAAGTACTGGCGAGGATGTGGGGAGAAAGAAACACTCTCACACTGCTGGTGGGAGTGTAAACTGGTCCAACCTCTATGGAAAGCTGTGTGGAGGACCCTCAAATTAATGATAATGGATCTACCATTTGACCCAGCAATTGCTCTCTTGGGAATCTACCCAAAAGTGACCTCAATGTGGGTACAAAGGGACACCTGTGCCCGGATGTTTATCGCAGCACTATTTATAATTGCAAGGACATGGAAGCAACCCAAGTGTCCCAAAACAGATGACTGGTTGAAAAAAAATGTGGTATTTATACACAATGGAATACTACTCATCAATTAAGAATGACAAATTAGACGACTTCTTGACAACATGAATGTACTTAGAAGGAATCATACTAGCAGAAACAAGTCAAAAAGAGAAAGACAGAAGTCAAATGGTCTCACTAATATATGGGACATATTGAAGAAAAAAAATAAATAAAAGTCATGAGGAAAAGACAAAACAGGCTGAGCACCAAACTGAAGCACACAACAATGAACAGAAGGGAAAGGGGGGAGGAAAGAGAGGGAGGGGGCAAATCCTGGGGATTGCAAAGATGTGAAATTTACATATAAATAAAAAAAAACTTTTAAAAATTTCCCTTTTTAATTTCATTCCACCCAGTCCCACCTCCATCCAGCACGAAAATGACATATTTGACTAAATGGTATATGTTTCATCAGTCTAATGACTCTCTGGTGACTGGTTCTACCTTTGGCCCAATCAAAACATAGATGTTTGTTTTTCCTACATCCCATCTAGGGAAAGGGCTGAGCAAAAGAAGATAGAGATGAAGGTTCACAGGTGGTAGGATGGAGGGAGAACCCTGGACAATGCAATAATGTAATAAATACATAGTATTCTAATAAATATATATGTAACATATATTAATATATAAATAAATGTAATATATCTATTAATAATATATAAACATTTTATATGTAACAGGTTTTATATATATATTTATATTTATATATAATTATATATAAATATATGTATTTGTAAACAACAAAATGATTAATAAAAAACTTCAAGTAAAATAAAGTTAAAATTAAAATAAAAACAATAGCATGGCTAGGCAAATAGGTCTAATTTACCCTCATGAGCCTGCTACTTCCTCTCTTTCTGCCAGTACCTGATGCCCTATTTCATCTATGAGTTGGCTGTCAACCCCCTGTAAAAACTGTACTTTTGTTAAGCTGACAAAATAGTGTTATGTTGCAAAAAAAAATGTTTAAATTAGACACTCAACTTCCTCATCCATCAAAGGAGATAGAACTAGCTACTAGTTTTTCCAACATGACTTTCAGTGATGGAAATCACACAAGTATTTACTGAGCCCCTTAGATCTTCTCATGTTAAATAATGATAATCCATGGTAAAGTGTACGATATACTAAAAGGGCCCATGCCAATGTTCAGAGGCAGTCATTGCTAATAAATACAGTCATTTATACAAACTATTCATTAGTTAGGTCAAATTGCAATGCAGTCAAGAAATGATGATGCATATCATTAACTATGAGTTGGATGATTTCTTGTTGTAAGTTAGATTTGATTGCAGTACTAAACAAGTTATATCTGATAAGCTCTCTTTGCTTGTAGCCTAGGCAGTGCGGTTGTCTGCTGACAGCCTTAAAAAGTAGGAGTATTATTTCCTTAGCACATCTCAGTGAGTGAGCAAACCTGGTTTTAGCAAATCACACAGTGAGTCAGTCAAGAAGATGGGCTGTAAGGAGGCTCGGATTCTAAGACCATTACTAAGCATAGCAGGTCCATGTGCCTTGAGAAATAATTGAAACTCTCTAAGCTGGGAAGGAAGAAACCAAATGTGCATCTGATGTTTCACTGGGGTTGGGTAAGGGCAATTTTGGACTTGCATTGCAACCTCTATTCCCTTTAAGCCTTCACTTGCATTTTTTGGAATCAGAACATCATTTCAGGCATCACATGGGACTCAAATTGTTCATTCTTTTAGAGAAGGGCTCCTTATTTTCCCTCAGGAGTATGTTTCTTAAATGCTGTCTATGAGGAAGAATAATTTTTTAAAAGAGCATTGTTTTCTTTATCATTTAGGGATAAAATTGCATTGCCTTTAGGTGGCTCAGGTCAAATGACATTGTCACAGAATAAATGCTGTAAAAGTTCCTATAAAAATCTATTCAAGCTCTTCTGTTCTGTAAGAACAACTAGTTTACAGAAGGCATGTGGAACAAAGATGGAGGGAACCACAGTGGACTATGGTAGCGGACTATGATGGGTACCCTACAGTGATGGCAACTGATAGGGTGATCCTAATGTTACCTCAGCTGAAAAATCTTTTTTAAGGCATATGGTCTATAGATTACTCACTATAACCTTTGATTCTGTACTCATCCAAGGTGGGCTTGAATCTTGGATCTGCCACTTCTTTGTGTGATACATCCTCTACATTTTCTCCCTTTATATGGAAAATGAAAATGTAACAGGACCTACACAGGACTATTTGGGGAGTTGAATGATATCAGACACTATAAGTATGTAGCACATAAGTGCTCCAAAATCGTAAACTCTTATTATTATAATCCCAGAAGCTGTTTCACATTCTAAGTCTCAAAATAGCATTTTAGAGACACAAACAGCAACAGAATGTCTGTTCCCTGCAGACAATGTCGATCTCTCATTACTATGCAACAGAATACAAGCAGAGGATGTTGGAAATTTTGGAGCTTGGGTTTTAGTAACCACTATTCTTAGCTGATTGGTTAATATTAAGTATCTGACACAATTGTCCATCTTCCAGCTTTTTCCCCATGTTTTCTGAGAAGTGGTAAGTACAATAAAGAAAAAAAAATCACAGTGAGCAGAATTACAGAAAATGTGCCATCTCCTTCCAGTTAAAGGAGTGCATTTTATACACACACACACACTCACACTCACACACACACACACACACACACACACACACCTATGACTGCAAACCTATCAAGACCTAAGGTCAATCCTGAGCCCCAGAGTCCTATGGTACAGTCCTTGCCTCCCCAAAACAGAGGCAGTTATCTCAGTAACATTTCCTGACCATAGAAGACATATTACTCCCTAGGAGGGTCTCAGTTTTGTGATAGTCTTTGTACATTTTGCAATTTCCACAGAGACCTGAGGATCTGACTGGGATCCATGTTCAAAGTAGATTTATTAAATTCCAGCTGGTTAATATATTCTTAGGCTGATGATTGCCTATGTTGGGGATTCTTGCCCTGCTCTGTTGATGGGTATTATTGACCGAATATGTGTGTTACTACAAAATCCATTACATAGCAGCTCTAACCCCCAGTGTGGCATTATATAGACATGGGACCTACGAGAAAATAATTATGGTTAAGTGAAGTTATAAAAGTGGAACCTTGACCCAGTAGGATTAGTGTCTTCATTAAAAGTACACCAGAGAATTTGCTCCTTTTCTGTGCATTTATGAAAACAAAGTCATGTGAGCACTTTGTGAGGAGGCAGTCATCTGGGGGAGAGTCCTCATCAGACAGTAACTCTGCCAGCACCTTGCCACTTGGACTTCCAGTCTCTAGAATAATGGGGAAATATATCTTCATTGTTTAAGTTTCCTGGCCTATGTCAATTTGTTACACCAGCCTGGTGTAAGAAAATCACTGATAATTGTCTGAACTCTGTCCCAGACCATGGTTTTAAGATGTGGTAAATGTTCAAAATCCACATTCCCCAAAAGGGTGAATTGGAGTCAGGTCTCATAATCCTAATTTTATCCCATATCAATTTCCTTTTTCATCTTAACACCCCAGTTAAGATACATGGTGTTTGTGACTTACTAAATGTGATAGCAAGATAAGATCTTAGAAATACTGATTGTTGTCAAGGTACAGACTACAAGCACCGTGATCACTAATGCTTTATTAATACTAATGCAGAAAATTAGGAGGTTTGAATAACAAATTAAATTTTCTCCCTCCATTTTGTCAGGATATAAAGTTATCTGCAAATAAGCATTTTGAAAAAGAGAGCAGAAAACTAACCAAGGGTTTGTCCACTTGCCTATTAGGCATATCAAATTTGATTGCTTGACAGACTATGGTAAACAGATTTGCCTTTTCAAAAGGATCCCATTCTTAATGGTGAACTAAAGGAATGGTAGAAAACTCATTCAATCCTAGGAAGTGGAGCCAGAAGAGAGAATTTATTCTCAATATGTACATGACATAACATAACTCCTGGTCTGACTGAACCATCCGTTACGTCTGAAAACTCTTTCATAGACCTCCATTGCTTCCTTCTGCTCTTCACCACTGATGTTCTGGGCCATTTCTATTTTATCCAGCCATCAAATCTCCTCTCACCACCACCCCCACTCTCTTCAGAAGATTCTGCCTCCAACTTCTTTGGGAAAATAACCATATAACTTAAGTCTCTGAGTCATATTCCCTCTGGTCTGTGTTCTTTAAAATTTTTCTTTCTTTTTGACTCTCCAAAGGAAGATATTGACATTTTCTTTCTAAAGCTGATCCCCCTACCTATGTTTGCAACTTTTCTTCTCTAAAGCATTGCTCCATCAATTATTCTGTCTGTTGGATATTTCAAACCTTCTCCATTGGCTTCTTCCCTTGATCCTACAGACATGTTCAAATAGCTGCTATCCTTAAAAAATTCAAAATAAAACCTTGTCTCAACCCTGTTCTCCCTAAAGTCACTAGCTCTCTATTTCTTTCTTATCTGGCTTTCCTAAAAGAAACTTTGTTTTGTTGCTAGCTTTCTACTATTCTTTCCTTAATGACTGCATTCTAGCCCCTCTCCTAATAACTTAATTGAAATTGCTTTTTCATAGACTACTAAAAGTCTATTAAGCTCACTGACTTGCTCATATCTGGATTTTTATTGCATTTTGCGCTGTTGAATAAATCCCCCCCTTGGCTTTGATGATGCTATTCAGTTCAGTTTTCTTGCTACTTTTCTCACAATCAATGCTCTCTTTGATTCATTTTTTTCTTTGCTAAAGCTATTTAAATACCAACTTTTAAAGTCCCCCTTTTCTTTTCTCTCCTGGTTTCTCATACTATCCCTCATCTAACAAATCACCTTTCGTAATTTTAACTATCTTGTTTTTGTCTAGATAAACCTTGAAGATTTAACAAATTTTAAGTGCTTCCAAGCTTCAGGTTTCATTCTCCTGTGCTAATACCACCACAAACTCAGTGTATAAGACTTAGATATTTTCAACAATCCACTTTCTTCCTTTTCTGCATCTAATTCAGAATCTTATGTCATGTCCCTACTTGAAAGCCCCAACCACCTTAAAGTTTTTACATTATGGGAAGTTTTTAGCCTAGGTACAGTTTGGCTATATTTTTCAGTACTCCTTCTAGGTAGATAAAATGTTGTACTTACTTCTAGCCAATAAAACATGAGTAGAAATAAAATACTCTACATCCAGATGGCTCATAACCCCCCCCCCCATCCCACTCTTTACCCGCACATTTCCTATCCCTCTGCTGGGTCAATGATGTTGCCCAAGGAGTTGAAGATGGTAGCATCAGCTCCAGTCTGAGATCCAACATAACTGCACAACACACAAGATCCTCACACACAGCTGAATAAGAACACCAGCTATTTGAATGTAACAATTCCAACAAATAGACTTGAGCAAGTCTCCAGAGTCTATCTGCAATCACCTTTGACTTCAGGTTAAACACAGGATGAACCTAATCTATTCCTAATTTATTCTGTGCATTTAGTCTCTATCCTGCACCTCACACAATCTACACTTGATTCAAATCACACCAACTTCCTTGCCCTAATTATACCCTTCTCTGTGACACTGTAAGCCTTTGCATATAATCTGTCACTGCAGTGTGGACATCTCTGTTATCTACTTGTCATATTGCATATGCTTATTCATTTTTTCCATAAAGTTCCAAAATATGCTCTGCTCTGAGCTATCTCTAATTCTCTCGATGAATTTCTGTCTCTTCTGTATTCTCATAACTTTCTTGCACAGCTTTATTTATCACATGAATCAAAATTATTTATATTTCAGTATCTCCATGAAATTTTGAGTGCATTTTAAGTAGGGAATTTATTTTCATTTTCACAGAACACTGAACACTCTCTGGAATATTTAGCTACTCAAATAAGTGAAAGAGTAACCAAGAAACATAACTTTAAACATTCAAATTTCTGGAATTAAATATTTTATATTGACCCCATAATATTTCTAGTGTAAATGGTCTTTATTTTTAAGATAGAAAATGGACATAAGACTTAATATACCATAGAGTTATTTTGAGATTAAGTAACATATAAATAATTAAAGAGTATTTGTAATTTTCTGGAAGTTAATAGCTATTCCTGGAACTAAGAAAGTAGGCACTCAAATATGATGCTACCTGAGTGCCATGCATAAGCCTAAGGACTTCCATTCATAAGCCTAAGGAAAGATGATGTAAAATTGAATACAGCTTCACCCTTATGAAAAAGAACTTGCTGTGCCACCCTTGTGCAAAAGAGGGGCAGATCGCCATGAGATTCAGGAAAAATTACAAAAACCTCAAGGAACACTGAGAGGCCAAGACCTTTGCATCTTCCCCAAGGTATACAGAAAATACTTCTGAGCCTGAACAGGAATTCAGTAGAAAGATCTTGGTAAAAATAGGAAAAAAGTAAAGGTAAACACGGAGGAAGGAGGAAAGGGGAAAGCAGTCTTGAGCAAAGTATAAGCTAGCAGAAGAAGGGATCTTTCTGAAGCAGGGAAATAAGGGTGATTTATTTTATGAAACTCAGCCCAGACTGTGGTCCCTAACATAAACAAAGGAGTAGAGGGAGCAGTGAAAAGGACAGAAAAGGCAAAGAGGCAGTGGGAGGCCCAGGCTGGGTACTTGAATCTTCCATTAGCCCAAGCTGGCCTTCAGGAATGGATATGTGGAACAAAGGAATGTTACAAGGGAAGAATGATAGGAAAACAAGGGAGAAAAATGGGAACAAAAATCATAGAAACTTTCGTGACAACTCACTTCCTAGCAGACGATCATACAAGCACAAGAAGCCTAGAGGAGTTTTGGACTGCAAACTAAAGAGCTCTAAGGGAAACACTGGGTATACAAAAATCAAGGAGAGTTTGTTTTGTTTTCCCCACACTAACTTGATGATGCCTGTAATCACGATGAGTAAAAAAGAAAAATAGAGTTTTTTCTTTTTATAAGCAAAATAGGACATTTAAGAGAGCAATTTTAAAGAGAAAGTGAATTTGATAATAAAAATATAATTATAAATACATATAAAAGAAAAATAGCATTTAAAGAGGAGTACCTTCTCTGACTTTAGTTCAAGGTTAAATTGTGGTTAAACCACTGGAAAGGAAATATGAAGTTTATAGGACAAGTAGCCAAAGGTCTAGTCAAGAAGCTCAAACCAAAAGAACTTCAGGGGGCAAACATACAGCATGTATGCCCAAAGCATGGATGAATATGGAGCAAAATATGGATAATCTCAATTTAATATATCAGAAGCCACCAGCAGACCAGGAACCTCTTTTGAAGCCAGGATAGGATGGTGTGACCGAAGTGATGAATTCCTGGAGACTCAGCAGAACAACTCTGAGAGTTTAGAACCCCAGGGGCCTACTTGACATAGGGACCTCACACTTTTGTGACTTTGACTAAAAGCTCAGTAAGGTTCTTATGTTTTCTAAGAAAAAATCTCTATTTCCTGTAGGAGGTGGGCAAACGCAACTATTTTGAAATAAGTCAGAACTCTAACATGGGAAAGTAAGATCTGCCTTAACTCCTCTACAACTGGGATGTTTATTTAACTAGAAGAAAATGTGCATTTATTTTAAATAAGAATAAATTCCAAAATAACAACAGAATAGTGAAGGGGCTAAGAAGGAAAGCAATGTTTTTTTACAAGATGGCAAGAAAGCTGGGTCACCTTACAAAGGAATTTAAAAGTCTCTGGGGGAAGGAGTAATGCTGAAGGTTTACATTAGACAGAATATGGTCATCAGAGAAAATATTTATTTTGGAACCTGTACTAAAGAGACAGAGCAGAACAACACTCTTCACAAGGCTACAGAAACAAGCAGACTCAAATTGTAAGGCTGGCTTTGTCACATCCTGGCTCTGAGATGTTAGGAACCACCAAAGCATACATCCCATGAAAACACAGACAACAACTAGAACTTAGCTAGTATTACTCACTGCTCTATCCCCAGAGCCTATGACAATGGCTGTGATAAGAAGATGTATAGTAAGTCCTCTATACACATATGTGGCATTAATAAATCAAATTGGGCCATCCATTTGGTCATTTCATCTTACAGGTAGATGCATGATGGACTCAGCTTCTCTGTATTTCACAATCTGACACTGAATGTCTCTGACAAATTCTAAACTGTCTTATTAAGCCACCTGTCTCTAGTTTGAGTACCTGTTGTTGATCAGGTATTTGAGAGGGAGCAGTAAAACAGGCCAAGAATTCTGCTTCCAAGAGCTTTGCAGTGTAGATGGGAGAAATAAATAAACAAAGGTATGTCAAATTAGAAGATTCTACTAAAGTGGAAATCAACAAGAGATGGCCCAGAATGACCAGTCTATGACAGGCATAGAACCTCAGATGATAAAACAACTCATTGATTGTGCATAGAATTTTGGTGTCATAGGTTCACAGATAGTAGCGCATATAATGTAGGATGGTGGGAGTGCATGCTTTAAAGAAATTAATTTCTATTAACCCCAGGCATCTTAATACTGTCACTTGAATCAGACAAAAATAATTACTGAACTTCAAAGAAATCATGACTTAAGAGTCTTCTCTTCCTCCAAACACCCCTCCACCACCCATGCTGCAGCTAAGGAAACAACAGTGTGAGGAGATTTAACTCTTGGAAACTGACATAGAACTGAGTCATCCAGAGGGGATGGGTAAGGGAAGGGGCAAGAAGAAACAGATAAGGAATAAACAGGTGGGTATGCGAAGGTAACTGCACTTGAGGCGAGAGGTGGAGGTGATTCCTATACTCTCAAAATACTAGCAATCACATCAACCAATGGTCTCAATAAAAACTAATAATAATAATAATAATAATAATAATAATAATAATAATAATAAAGTCACAATTCCAGTTTCCACTTGAGTACCTAAGATGCTTGGAAGAAATGCTTCCATCCTAGTAATAAATAAAATGTCAAATAACCATAAAACAAAAATTTGAAGCAACCGAAAGACCAACAGCTCTTGGAAATATAAGAGAGGTGGAATCACAGGGTAAGCCACTGTCCCCCAAATTGAACCAACATACAAATATGGAGAATTTCAACTTAATATATCAGAAGCCACCAGCAGACCAGTAACCTCTTTTGAAGCCAGGATAGGATGGTGTGACCGAAGTGATGAATTCCTGGAGACTCAGCAGAACAACTCTGAGAGTTTAGAACCCCAGACGCCTACTTGTCACAGGGACCTCACACTTCTGTGACTTTAACTAAAAGCTCAGTAAGGTTCTTATATTTTCTAAGGAAAAATCTCTATTTCCTGTAGGAGGTGGGCAAAAGCAACTATTTTGAAATAAGTCAGAACTCTCAGTTCTTTCTAGAAAGCTCTGCCTGCAGGACCAATTTATTAAGCACCCTAACTTGCTGGAGTTTTATGGGGCATAGGAAAAGGAAATACCCAATACCACCTGGCTTTAGTCATCCCCAAGAAGTAAAAGAATCACCAGATTGCTGGGCATGGTGTCGTGCACCTGTAATCCCAGTTACCTGGGAGGCTAAGGCTAGGGATCACTTGAGTCTGTGGGTTCAGGACTAACCCTGGCAACAAAGCAGACCTAGTATCTAGTGTCTTAAACACACACACACACACACACACACACACACACACCAGGTAATACACAATTCCTGTCCCCTTTAATCAGCCTGTCCAACCTGAAAAGTGGAGGTAGGGGGAGGTAAGTTGAGAAAAACTACTGAACTTGACACTCCAGAGTCACAGAGTCACTAAAAAAAAACAGAGCCAGTCCTAGGAATGCAGTGTGAGTTTCCTCCCCCAAACCTTACACATAAGACTGAAAACCTATTTACAGCAGTTCCTTATACGCAATGTGTTCTCTCTGCTTTCAATTGACAAGGCAATTAGACATTATTAAAATTTAAAAATTTTACTCTAAAAAAGACACTGTCAAGAGATAGGCTACAGAAAATATTTGTAAAAGACAAGTAGACTATTATTGGAAATATACAAAGAACACTTAACAATAAGAGAAGCAAACGAATTTAAAAATGGGCCAGAAACTTAGCAGCCACTGCATTATAGGAGAGATATACATGGTAATCAAATGAAAAGATGTCCTAATTCCTATGTCATCTAAGTATTATTAATTAAAACAATAATGAACTGACATTTCACACCCATTAGAATTGTCTTGATCTCAAAAAAATTAACGTTAAAAAAAAGTGTTTCACTTTAAAAAGGATGTAAGGATGTAAATAATAATAATAATAAAAGGTTAAAGTTTAGAACACTGACAACTCCAAGTGTTAGTGAGAATGTGGAGCAACAGGAACGCTTATTCATTGCTGGTGGGGAATACAAAATGGTCCAACCACTTTGAAAGGCAGTTTGGCCATTTTTTACAAAATAATACATTCCTGCAATCACTGCCCATCAGTCATTCCCCTGGGTGTTTACCCAAAGGATTGAAAATTTATGTGTACACAAAAATCTAAACATATGCTTATAGCAGTGTTATTGAAACTTGCCAAAGTTTGCAAGCAACCAAGATGTTCTTCAGTAGGTGAACTATAGACTGATAGATTGAGAGTAGGATCAACAGACTATGGTACATTCATACTCTGGGATATTAGTAGGTGTTTAGAAGTGAATCATCAAGCCATTCAAAGATGTAGAGAAACATAAAAGAAGCTGATCTGAAGAGGTTGCATATGGTATGGTTCCCACTGTATGGTACTCTGAAACAAGCAAAACTATTAATAGAATAAGATCAGTCAGTGATGGACAAAGGGTAGGGTACTGGGGAAGGTGAGTAGTGGAGCTTAGAGGCCTTTCAGGGTAGCAAAAATTCTCTGCATATACTGCAGAGTGTCACTTTGCATTTGTATGGATACATAGGCTATGCAATACCAAGATGAGTCCTAGTGTAAATGATAGACTATGTGTGGTGCTGGTATAGTGTTGTGGACCCACGGCTGTAATATATGTGCCTCTTGATGGCAGTGTTGATGACAGGGAAACTATGCATATGTGGAGGCTGAGAGTAAATGAGAAATCTCTATGCCTTTCTCTATGCTGTGAAGCTAAAAGTGCTCCAAAAATCAAGTCTCTTCTTTAAAAAGTCACACCCAACTCCAGGTTATACCTTTTACATCCTGTATCTGAAAAAAAAAATCAAATTTGGGACCAAAGCATCCCTTTAGTTACTGTGGGAGCAGTGGTCATTTAGAACCAAGTCTTCTTATAGTTAGAATAATGCCCACAGGACTAACGGCTCCTAATCTTCCACCTGCACAAGTGTACCAGCCTCCCATGAGCAGTATCTTGTTTGTGGCTGGGTTGTTTTGTTTTGTCAAGGGGGGTCAGGGCATGTTTCTCATTCCCTTGCTAAAGGTGCCTTCAGAGGTCTTATCCTTTTTTAATCAGGGAAACATGCTAATTTTGCAGCCTTGAAATATAAATAAAACCAGAATGTGCAGTTCAACCTTTTATTAGTGAATTTTTATTAGTTAATTATTTTCTGATGTGATGAAATCTCTATAAGCATCAAAGTCTATTTGAAAAAGTATCATAATACATATGTATTTACTTACTCAGCAAATCCATATTATACTCTGAGTACCTACACTGCCTGGATAACCCCGGGAATCAGCAAAATTCTAAACAGACCAGACTCCTTCCACCATGGTGCTTACTGTCAGCTTCAGTGATCCTCAAAGCATGTTCTATGGTAACAGCAATGTCAAAATAGGGAGAGGGAATTCCACTACCTGCTGAAAGCTGGCTGGGGATTGCAGGTGCCTGGTGCTCTCAGGTTTAGCCAGCTGTTGACCACAAACCAGCCCACACCCTAGGGAACAATCACTCCCACCTAAAGGTATTCAATCCCCCCCAATCATTCTTTTCCAGAAAATGGGCAAAACACCTACAAAGAGAGGCAGAGAAAGTAGAGACACAAGAACCCCCAGAACAACTCTGTTTTCTGAAGAATACCCTAATTTGCATCTCTCTCCCTCCTTACCCTTCCAGATAAATGAGCCCACCAGCCTAACCCAGGGCTCTCCTCAGAGGCAGCTTGACCTGCCTGGAGTAGTGACTTTCAGTAAACTGGTGTGCTCCTGGTTTCCATTTCAGGGCTGGGCCAAGAAGCCTTCACAGGAATGTGCGGCAACAATGCCAGCATCACTTGGAAACTTATGAAGAGTGCAGATTCCGAATCCCATCTAACACCTGCTGGCTCAGAATGTGGAGGTTGAGACTCCATGACCTGTGTTTTAGAAAGTCTCCCTGATGACTCTGATACAAGCTCACTTTTTAGAAACATTGGTCCAGCATAGAAGATAATAGTAACCAAGTTTTTCATGGTAATGAAATCAGGTGTCATATGGCATCCACATCATCTATCAGGTGGACAATGCTGTTGTCAGGAATAACGAGGGTTAATGGAAAGTAGAAACAGGATGTCAGACCAGCGAGCTGTGGCGGGTACTTTTCACTGAAGGCAGGGAGAGGGTCTCAAAATGGAGGTTTTAAATAAAATGGAGTTACTTTGGTCAGTCTGTTCCCAACAAACTAATTTTTTTTTCTTGTTGATATAGGTTATCTTTCACTGTTCTGAATCTTAGTTTTGTTGTTGCTGTTTCTGTTGTTGTTGTTTTTGTCAAATATATAACTTGAGAATATGTTCACCCAATATATACCTCCCCTACTAGTTGTCTTGATAGGTAAAGGATTTAAAATTTTGATTTATCAATACAGCAGCTCCTATCTTCTCTGTATTAATTTTTTAAGCCCTTGACATTTGAAAGCTGTGAAGATATTTTCCTAGGTGTTATTTTAAAAGTACTATAGATTTAGCTTTTATGTTTAGATATGTTGTATCTGAAATAAATTATATTGTGTGGTAGAAACTATGTGTTACATTACATCATTCTCCACAAAGCTATACTAACTCTCTCAAAAACACTTTCCATTCCTTTAGAATTGTTGTGTCATCTTTGCATTTGTGCCATACACAAGTGAGTTCACTTGTAACTCTTTGATTTTGCTCCACTTATATGTTTTATTTACTTTTTAAAATAAAATCAAGTTTTCATGATTATATTAGCTTTTCAGTGAGTCTTAAATTCAGATAGCATAAGTAACCCAAATATTTATTTTCTTCAAGATTTTTGGGGATTTTGATGTAGCAAATTTCAGAAAAAAATCTTTAAAATTTGCCTTGTGGAAAAACTTGTATTCAGCTTCTTCTTAAATAGATATAAGCTATTTGGATGTTCTAAAATTGTCTTCTGGTGGCAGTGTTGGTAAGTCATGCTTTTCACATAAGTTTTACATTTAAACTATTGAATAAATAACCCATCCCACAATTTTTTAAATGTTTCTGGGATCTGTAAGGAATACTATCTTTCATTCCTGATTTTGGGAATTTATATTTTCTCTTATTTTTTCATAAGTAGTCTAGAGAAGGTTTATCAATTTTATTAAACTTTCAAAAAAACATTTTTCCATTGATTTTCACAATTGCTTCTCCATTATATATTTTATTGATTTCCACACATATTTTATTAAAGGACTTTTTCACCTTACGTTCAGGCTAAACTAGCTCTTCTTTTTCCAGCTTCTTAAAGTGGATCATAGATCATTGATTTTGTATTTTCTTCATTCCATATAATCATTTAAAATTTATATTCCCTAAGCTTCTCCCCACAAATTTTGATAAATTGTTTTTTAATTTTTATCCCTTCAATATTTCAGCAACATTTTCTAATTTCCATAATCATTTATTGTCTGGTCCATGGGTTACTCCCATGGAAATAATACATTATTTCCAAATGGTGGAGGGTTTTCAGATAACTCTTTATTTTTAAATCCAGACTTAATCCCATTATAGGAAAAGAATACTCTTAGTATGATTTTATTTACTTGAAATATATTGAGATTTGCTTTATGGCCTAGGATATGGTATATCTTAGCAAATATTTGAGTTGGTTAATTTCCCACTCATTTTTTCAGTGGTCAGCTAAGGCTCTGTCATATATTATTATTATCTAAACACCTAAGTCAACAAATTAGTCTCTATTTGGAGATTGCATTTTAGAAAAAAAAATGGAGAAAATAATAAAGCCTACTCTGTCTATTAAAAATTCTCCTGAGAAGTGACAAATACTACTTTAATTCATATTTGTTGGCTAAAGAAAAGTCATACAAGTGTTTCTGGTCTCATTAAGAAAGGGCTGTATAATCTTGCAACAGAAAAGGAGCAGGAAATAATGTGAACACAGACACAATCCATACCAGAAACTTAACTAGTTCTGTTGACACCATGTCCAAGTATCTTTATCATTTGCTTCTCTGCTTTCCCATCGCCCATATCTGTATATGTGCAAGAAAACTCTTACATATCTAACTATCTACATCTATTTTGGTTCTCTAACAACAGTTAGAATAGACAACAAAATTCTGAGTATGCCACATATATTCTCTTCTCACCAAATCCATCACTCTCCACAGCCCCACATTTAAAACTCTTAAAAGCTTCTCATTGCACTTATGTTAAAAGACAACCCTTTCATTTTTGTGGTCCACAAGGTCTTGCATAACTTAGCTTCTGTCTAGCACTTCAGACTCCCATCTAATCACTTAGGCTCTCACCCTCCAGCCTGATAGCTCTCAGTGCCTTGACTCATCAGTTTGCAGCACAATAGATTTGGCATGCACTGTACAAGCTATATAGGACACCCTTCTCTTCATGGTTCTTCACTTTACCATCTGTGTGTAAATTTCCCCCCTCCAACTCCAAACACACCTTATTCTTACTTATAGTATATTTTTACTTCATTCATATAAGTCATCACAGTTTGTAATGATATATTTAGTTGTACTTTTTCCCCTTCATGGATAAGAGCTTGGAGTTCATCCTATCATTCATGAGTATAGCTGTCTGTGGTCCTGTTACAGGGCAAACTGAGAGGTATCCCAGAACCCCCAAACCTTCACAGTGTGAATGTATTCTGCCATCCATTGCATCAAGACTAGACATACTCTAGTATATATGATCTTCAATGAAAAAGAACTTGAATACAATTAGTGTGAAGTAGAAAGAAGAAAAAGAATGTAGTTTAAGAGAGTTTCCAGTTAAACACCCCAATTTACCCATCCCCTCATGAGTAAGTGCCCAGATAAACAGAGTTGGCCAAAGTGGGATCACTGAAGCCCAAAAGCTTGCCACAGTCTAAGACACCTTCTGCTGGGGAACCACAGGAAAGGGAAAGAAAGGGGCAGGCAAGTCTGGAAGGGAAAGAATAAAATTAAAATGCAAGTCGGGATAAAGGCTGCCACTGTCAGCCTCCACATCGGTCTTTCACCCATGTATCTATCTCTTTCAAATGCTTCTAACCATGTCACCTAAGTCCCTGAAACAAGTTCAAGATTGAGAAACTTCTTCATATGTCTCTCTACTCCATGTACTTCTTCCAGGTTTTCTTCCTTTCTCTCCAGTTCTTCTATCTTCCCTTTCTTCTACTTTCTTCTAGATGTTCAGCTCCACCCACCTTGGGTTGAGCAGGGAGCCTGCAACCACCCCTTTCTATGGGCATCACACTGTTATAGTTCATGCCAAACAGCTTTCCTGTTTTATTTTTACTCTTCAATACTTTTGATCAGCCCTTCCACTCATCCACCTCACCTCTAACTCTAATCCATTGAAAGGGTATCTCTCTGATCTTCACTGTATGTATTATTTTTCATGTAGACAGAGCATATGTATATTCTAACTCTTGCTTTCCTCACCCAGGATTAAAGATTTGAGCTCTGTGTAGGTTGCAATGTGACTATTATTCTCATCAATTTTAGCTAACTCTCAGTGGTATTTTTGACACTTTTTAGATGAAGAAACCAAAGCAAAGGTAAGTCAAGTTTACAACATTGGTTTTTGTACAGCCATGAATAGAATCTGGGCTATTCTTACTCTACTCTCCATGCTCTACACCTTCCTTTCTGTCAAGTAACATTTGCTGTCACTGTATTGTTATTAAAGACATAGAAATGATACCAAAATTTTATAACAGAGAAGTCATTTGACTTGACTTAGCCAAGTGGTAGAGTTAGGCTTGAAATCCACATCCCTGTCATTTTTATACATAACTCTCTGACTGCTTATGGCAGATCAGTCCTCCATAAGCATTTTGATTTAATTAAATATATAAATTCCCTGCCCTGATCTTAGAATCCAGACTTCTCTCTCTCCTTGAAATCAGCAGCAAAATCTTGCTAATAACTCCAAGACTGGTGGGAACGTTCAGCTTGGTGCAAAATTTTACCATTTGCCTAGCCTCAAACCAGATATGAGTTGGCAAAGCTGTTTACTTTCCAGCCTCCATTGTCAATAGATCATGTAGAAACATTGATAACTCAATGAAGCTCTGGGCAGCCTGCCTGTCAGACACATCAACATGATTCATTTCTATGTACAAGAAGATTTACCCCCGGAACCCAAGCAAATAGGAATTCCTGATTTTGATCCAGAATTAATATTAGTGTTGTCCACCCCCACACTTGCCAGGGCAGTAAGGAAGCTGTGCAAACATCTATCTTGGCTTAAATATCCTTTTGGACCTTGTAGGATACTAATGGGTTTGAGCTTAATAGGCCTGAAAAAACAGCTTACAGGAACTAAAGCTGAAATCTTCAAATGATGGGTGAGAGAGGTCACCCCTCTTACTCCTACGACAATCATTTATCCTGTCGACTACGTGGCAGTTGCTGTTAAAGATGTGTTCTGTCAGGATGGAATCCACAGATTCCATGATCAGCACACTGTAGTCCTGTGGGAGAAACACGGAAGCAAGGAAAGTAAGAAAAGCCACTATGGCATTGCCATGAGATCCCCGTCAACGATTTATGTGTAAGCAGCTTAGTGGGATGGGGAGGGGAGGAACAGGCTGCTCTTTCTGGAAGCTCTGCAGATAATAAATATGCTCTGAGCACCTCAACAAGCCCAGGGAAGACAGACCACAAAGCTGGAGCAGCCCTGGGACTTGGACTCAATGGCAATGCTGTTTTCTTAGACAGTCTGGAAATGAATTCCTAAGGGATATCAGGAAACACAGTAAAACCTCCACTCCCTCAATTTTCTTATCCATAAAACTAAAATACTTGGGTCATTCTTTTTTTTTGCAAGTTGGCAAACATGGGATGACTCACTAAGGAGTTTATATAAACCTAAGATTGTTTGTGCACGCAGTGTATGTGTGTATGTGTGTGTGTGTGTGTGTGTGTGTATTTCATTGCTATGCTGACATCTGAGTGCCATTAGATATTCTCTGAGATTTTTTTCCTGTGCCTCAGACCTCTTCCTAACACTTCAATGTCACTCACTGCTGTTCTTCTGCCCCTGCCTTCTTTCTCTTTTATTCAGTTGTCATTTGCTAAAGGTAAAATACTGAAATTACAGCTAGAATACAAGTCTTTATTACCTGTATGCAGGCTCATCCTAGTAATTCATGTTATAATGGAATCTTGTGGCTTTTTTTTTTTTATGAACCCATTTCAGGATTCAAAAATCTCTGATTCTTATATTTTAACATTATTTTCAGCCTCTTCATAACACACAGTTACTTCTTGCCAAGTAAAATAACTGGAACAGAGTTATGTCTGCATCAGAGCTATTGTTGAGTGTTACAAACATTATTTCAGGGGGTGCTAGTCTTGTGAAAGGAAACTGGTATTTGTTCAGTGGATAAGTTGGGCAGCATCGCATGACAGTGATGTCTAAGACGATTTATTTTAGTGAAACTCAGCTGTAAAATTAAGGGATTGAGCTAAGATTTCTTACTGTTCTAGTGCTTCTGATTCTGGGATTTCTAAACATTTGAAAGCAACAGCTCATGACTTTGTCTTGGGGATACCATTGTATATGGGAGACAGAGCTGCCACTAAGAGTGCTAAGACAAAACTGATCATGAAATATTGAATCTGCTATAAGAACGGGCTAGGCCTTGTATAGCTAAGAATTTAATTCAGTATTTAGCCAATCCCTGGTGTCACATGACATACCAAAAATAAACACCAGTAGATAAGGGCAGTGGCTTGGTTTTGGCATTGAGAAAACAAAGTGGCCTTAAGTGAACTGGGTAAGTGGTAAGCAGGATTTTTCCATTCTGCAGAAATGTTGACAAAGAAGTATTCTAGTTGCTTTCCTTCTTTGTCTCTATCACTCAGTTTGGCCACAATGAGAGCTCCTTTATCCTCTGTCTGCCATCTTCCTCCTTGCTTCAATCTTCCCTCTGGGAGATCTACTATGATTCTGCAAAGTCTCATGGTTTAAAAAAAAATCTGATCTCATCCTACTCAAGACTCAGTTTCCTATCTATGGTGACCAGAGTTATCACTTTTTCACAGATCATGTATTAACATCTTACAAAAGCTTCCAAAAAGATCTTGGACATAGCAAATCCAAATGCCTTTCTCTTCTTTCCTGCCCTTGAGCTATCAGTTCCTGTAACTAGATCATACTGATGTACAATGGAGTTCACAGATGTAAAAGAACAGCTATTAGAACAATGGGTTTTATTTATCTCATGCACTAAAATACCAGCTGACTGCTAGGACTCCAGCCACAATCAAAGGATGCAAGTCCAAGTTACAGAAAGTTCGATTAGAAAGCTCTATGTCTGCTTTCCTATCTTCTCCATCCCATTCTGAATCAGGCCTCAGGCCAAATCCCCTCCTGCCAGGACTGCACTTATTCTAAACAGAGTGTCTTGAGAGTTTGAAGCTGACTTAGAAGGGCTAGGGGTAGGTAACGACAGTGAGATTAATTATAAATTTTAATACATTTTCTTCCTTTGGTAACTGTCACTGGCCATTTGTCCAAGTTTCATTTTCTTAAGTTCCTCTTGCCTGTTCTTCAAAACTCTGGCTAAACTTCATATTTAATACTAGCCTTTCTAACTCTCATTCCTCAGGGTCCTACTTCAGTCCTATTACCAAGCTATGTTTTCCTCCTCCAGGGTTAAAACCATCTCTGCAAGCAGTGCTATATATCATTATCTAGTCCCTGACCTTGACTGATACTTTTTCTCTGCCTCTGGCCTCTCTTTGAAATCACTAGTGTTTTTCATGGAGTTGTGAGAGTTTATTTTTTTCACCCTTATCAAGGAGTCAAAAAACATCAGAAAGATGACTTTATGTGGGCAGGGTGGGCCAACAGCCCTGTAGCATTTTGTAGAAACAAAATCTGCTTTTGTTACTCTCTCCCTTACAACTCTTTAAAGATACTTCGGAGTATGAAGAGCTATAATACCAGTTCGCCTTTACTGAGGACTCATTTTGTGTGTTCTGTGCTCAGTGTTTTAACCCCAACATTCACAGCAACCCCACAAAGTAAGTATAATTATAAACCTCATTGAATCACTGAAGATACTGGAATTTAGACTTCCCTACAAAACTGGTATGGGATAGAACCAGCACCAGTTTCCACAGTCTGGCTTGAATCACTTGGAACTGCTATTTAATTTTTTTTAATTCATTTTATTGATTTGTCACAATTGTGCATTAATTGATCCCTCCTCCTCCCTCCATATCACTCCTCCCTCCATATCACTCCTCTGTATCTCCCCCTCCAGTTACTCTATCTCCCATTTTTCTGCAATTTGTTGGTTGGTTAAGTTGATGTTCAGTTGTTGGTTGTTTGGCCTGTTGTTCTCTTCTGATATTTGGTAAATGTGTGTGTGTTTTGTTTTGTTTTGTTTTGTTTTAGCCCGGGGCTTTCCCACTTCACTAACATTTGTTAACTATCCTGATCTTGTGTGCTCTTCACCTTTCTCACCTTCTTCCCCCTCCTCCTCTCTCACTCCATGGTTCAGTCCCATTGGTTGTTTTCATTTTTTCTTATTTGTTTGTTTGTTTTTCCCTATATCCATCATATAAGTGAGACCATCCTGTACTTCTCTTTTTCTTTTTGACTTATTTCTGCTAATATGAGTCTTTCTAGTTCCATCCAGGTTGCTGCAAATGACATGTGTTTGTCCGAAATTGCTATTTACTTAAGTTGGAATGAAGTATTAACTACTTACCTGGACGTATTAAGACCCTTCAGTTTTAGTTCTCAATAACCTTCCACATACTTCTGTCACTGACTGGGGTAGCCTCCATGCCCTCATCACCACATTTATTGAACACCTATTTTATGCCAACAAGTGAATTAAGTATCACACTGTTGACACATGAATAGTTATATACTATGAACTACTCTTGTTTGTGATTTTATGTGATTTCTTTTGAGATTCCCATCCTTTGTTTTTTATCTCCCTCTGAAAGAAGAGATATAAATCCTTCAAGATTCAATTCAAATGTTAGGTCTCTAGGAAGAATTTCACAGTTCATCTAGACACAACGCTTCCTATCAACATCATATTTTATGCGAAAGTACTGTCTATTATCTCTCCATCCATCATCATTTTTCTATCTACTTCCTATTTGTCTCCTACTCTAGAATGTAAAGGACTTAAGCCATGTCTTACTAATCTTTCTACTTCCTTGTAGAATGTCTGACATTTAAAATATGCTCCCTAACAGAAACAGCCTGCTACTCTAAAGTCTGAGACATTCTAAAGGCTTGTAGTTTTCAACATCCTTCAAACTACATTTTTTACTAGTCGAGTCAATAGGAACCCATCTTCAAGGGTCTCCCAGTCCAGGAAGAAATAGTCATACAAAAGTACCAGCTGGAGCGGGCAGGGAGGGAAGGTGGTGGGTGACCCCCAGGGACTGAAATGATGTGAAATATAAATAAATAAATAAATAAATAAATAAATAAATAAATAAATAAATAAGTAAATAAATAAATAAATAAAAAAATAAACATCTCTACTAGCTACCAAAAAAAAAAAAAAAAAAAAAAAAAAAAAAAAAAAAAAAAAAAAAAAAAAAAAAAAAAAAAAAAAAAAAAAAAAAAAAAAAGAAAAAAAAAAAAAAAAAAAAACAAGCACACAGTGGAGCAAAAAACATGAATATCACCATAAGAGAAAGAAAGAAGTGGTGGTAAAGGAGATTCAAAGTGAAAGTCATGAACATGAAAAATGAAAATACTTCTTAAGGAAGTGGTGATTATGGCAATGCTGATGGTCAATATATCTTAGCCAACAGGACAAGCACCTTCCAGGTACACACATATTCAGACACATCAGACTAAGTTCTATTCACGGGTCTGGAAAATTCAAAATGATGTGTGTATAAGTACTTAGAGGAGAGTGAGAAGAAAAAAAGAGTGAAGTGCTATTAAAAAATCATAAAGGATCAGATATGCCATGAGAAGGAGCTTTGACTTTTTTTCCACCTAAGTAAAGGGAAATTTTATGTTTTTTTAAACCACTATTCATCAAACAGAAAGACTGTCCTGAAGCAGAGTAAAACACATTACCAAATACTATAATTAATTGATTCTAGATAAAGGAGACATATTGAATTGCTAATTATGATATTCATGTCAACAAAGCAATGGCCATTCAGTAGATAAATGAGTGGGAAAATATCTTCTCTTCAGTTACATGAGAAAAATATGACTAAAGAAATTCCAGCTGCACCAGCAATTAATCACAATAATTTGAAAATAGTTTCAAATTCCAAAGGTGCAGTGAATTGTTAACCAAAAAGGAATAATATTTTCTTTGTTGAAACCTGCCTGTGAAAAATATGAACATTAAGGTGGAATTAATTTCTTTTGAGAAAATTATATAGATTAGAATATATATAGAGAGAGAGACAGACAGACAGACAGACAGACAGACAGACAGACAGACAGACAGACAGACAGACAGACAGACAGACAGACAGACAGACAGACAGATAGATAGATAGATAGATAGATAGATAGATAGATAGATAGATAGATAGATAGATAGATGCTAGATAGCTAGCTAGATAGATGAATTAAATTAATTGTATAAAGTGTAGTTATGTATTGGTTGCATTGACATTTCACAGCCTTAGTGTTATTTTCAGAAATAAGCCATACTAAAAATAGAGGCCCTAAAAATTACTTTATTCTTAATACCCTTAAATGTTCAGATAAATACAGAATACAGGGGCATGAGCTAAAATAAATAAATGGTATATTGAGATGTTGTTGAATATTTCATTGGCACAAATTCATCAAAAACAGATGGAGACTTGCTAGGAATACCTGATGCCCCAACCACTACACCTCCTTGATTTGATTCATTGTCATGCTTGACAAATTCCAATTAAATGGCTAGCCAGCTCCTTGGGTAGAGCATAAAGATAAAAATAAGACAAGAGGCAAATAGTTCAAATGAAGAGATGAATATGAGTTTCATTCCCAAAACACATATTTGAAGGACCTCTTTATTTCTAAAGCACTGTTCTAGGATCTATGCTAGTAAGGTAAAAAAAAAAAAAAGATCTGATAAATGGAAATATTTTTCAGAAGGATACGTTGGAATTGGAAATGAGAGTCAAGAAACCAGCAGTCATTAAAAAATAGTGTGGAGCCAGGTAAACAAAAAGAAATGTTTTGTAATTAATGCTACCATCTCCTGAGACTAGGCAACTGTCTACTATAACAATCTAAGACCACAAGTCACTAGGAACACCTTGTAGGGAGGAATTGCTCTGAATTAATGTGTTCAAAGACAAATGATCAGTAAAGAGATAGAAAGGCTCACCTATATCACACTCACTAAAACCTTAAAGTTTAATGTCAACCACCAAACAGATCATTAAGTACCATAATAATAATAAGATTAGACTGGGTTGAACCGCAGTGAGATTAGGCCTGTAACCTTTGAGCAGTAGCACAATATTTATTTCTTGCTGACGTACATTCTGATATGACTCGGAAGACACCATCTTTAAAGAAATGGTCCCGCTCAAAGTGGTGCTTTGATTCAAATGGTTCTATGTTTGGTAGGTTGCCATGGTAATCAAGTACAAAAAGAAAAATGAAGGGTGGAACAGCAATTTTTAATTGTTTTAGCCTGAAAGTGATTCACTGTCCACTATATTCCAGGAGGCAAAGAAGTCACCTGACCCTGTCAAGCTATAAGGGCATTGAGAACTATAGTTGACTACTCAATAATCAGTAAATGTACATGCCACACTGATTCTTGATACCACATTCAGTAAAGAGATGTAAGGGGGAAAAATGGTGGTACACGTATACAATGGAATATTATTCAGTGACCAAAAAGATGATCTCATGCCATTTGCAGCAACATGGATGGATGGAGCTAACTGAAATTAGTTAGAAGGACAAGATAAATACAAAATAGTCTCACTTATAGGTGGAATATAAAGCAAAAAAAAGGATAAAAAATAGTCAAAACTAACAACCTAAATGAAACATACAACAAAGGAGGGAGAGGGAGAGAGAAAGGAACACAAGGAAATATGGTGACAGGTCATGGGTTGATATGGTGGTGGGAGAAATTGGGAACTATGATGATGTAAGGAAAAATGTTCAATAAAACATAAAAATAAAAACATTTCTAAAGGTAAAAAGATGGATGAGCTGCCACCATATCTGAGATGGAATGGCAGTGAGGAGACCTGTTGAATAAGGGCATACTTTGTATGGGACACATGAAAACAAGTGGATATCTACCTACGATCTTGGGGGATTCTGATACTGAAGGAAAATAGAAGGAAGTACCAGGCATCAGTGCCTCAGGAAGAATACACATACATTAACTAGGAGGTCAACCCATGAATCTGACCATTAGAGCAGGCAGCCTATCCAAAAGAGTGGTCATGCCAGGGGAAGGGGACTAGGTAAAATAGATTGTGATAGAATTGTTAAGAGAGTAATTTCTTAAAACATTTTGATTTCAAATTTCTGCTACCCTACATGCTAGCTGTTTGAACATAGGGTTCACTGACCTCTCTGGACTTCAGTTTCCTTAACTTTGAAATGGAAGTGAAAGGAGTTGCCAGTTTACTAGATTTTACCCATTCATTTGAGAAATATGTACCACTCAGATGCCCCTATCACTGTAGCAGGTGCTGAAATACCTCAGACAAGGGGACATGCATTGTTCTACAACATGCTTTTGTGAAAGGAGGAGCTGTAAATCATAAGCATACCCTTAGTCTCTGAGGAGCTAACTCAGACATTCTATTTAGTATCACAGTCACCTGGTGATGATGAGGACCTTGTAGATCTACCTCCAGAAGCTTTGACTTCATTGGTTCAAGGTCTTGAGACACAAAGTATCCTCCTTGGACCAGCAGCAGATAAGTCATCTGGTGCTCTTTAGAAACACAAGGGCTTCAGCACCTGCTCAGGTGATTGTGTCATGCACTAGAACTTTGGAATTGCTATTCCATGGGGAACCTGGTATCTGGTGTTGATTATCAACTCCTTGGTGATCTCAATGCTTGTCAGGAAGGACAGGCTTTGTTTACCTTGTGTTTTGGTTTTTCTGTTGTTTTAAGTAATAAAAAAATGTAGCAAGGGGCGAGGTTTAATCCATTTTCCTGTCTATAATAAGCATTTTTAAATTTTTTTATTGATTGTGCAAAGACACATATATTTTACATTGTTGTCTACCCCAAGTTTCTCCCATCACCTTGTCACCTGTGAACCATATGTTTATCTCTTGTGCCCTCCCCCTCCCCTGATTTTACTTTCCTTACACTCTCTTGTTCTATGCTTCACTTCTGTTGGCAGTTTTAAACAATTCTTGTTCATTTGCTTGTTTGTATCCCTCATATAAGTGAGACCGTCCTGCATTTCTTTTCTTTTCTTTTTCTTTTCTGTCTTATTTCCATTAACATCATTCCTCCTAGCTCCAACTATGTTGCTGTGAATGACAGTTTGTCTTCTTTGATTAATGAATAATATTCCATTTTGTAGATATACCACATCTTTTTCAGCCATTCATCTGTGTTGGGGCATTGGGGTTGTTTCCATATCCTGGCAATTGTTAATAGTGCTGTGATAATCATCCAGATACAGGTATCTTTTTTAATTAGTGTTTTTGTGTCCTTTCGTCAGATTCCCAGTAGTGGGACTGCTGGTCGAATGGTATAATGAGTATTTTAATAACCCTATAAAAACATCAGGCTCTTTGGTGGACTTGTCAGTTGATCTATTTCTCTGGATAGTGCTGTGCCCATTCAAAGCTATTGTTTGCCTCAATGACACCTGATCTAAACCTACTATCCTTAAGCAACCCCCACAAGATATAACAAGATATAACTCAAGATCTAAGTTACATATATATTAATACTGCTTATAAAAAAATAATGGAGTCCTTGGTGCCAAGCCACACCAATTCCTGATCTAAGTGCAGGTCAGTCTCTCCCAAGAGTGGAATTTTAAATCAGTCAATCTGGAGTTTCCTAGTTAGCACCAGTGAGGTCATCTGCATAAGATTTTCTAGCTTTCACACAAGGGACAGTGACTTAGCCTGAAATAATCTTTCTTCCCTTTAGCTAAAGAGTGTTTTTTTTTTCCTTTTGCTAAAAGCCATTTCTTCCTTTTACTGGTCCCACCCTCTGTTTGAGTCTAAAAAACCATTTGTATAACCCCTTGATGCACCTTTCTATTTGCTAGAGGGGATGTTGCCTGATTCAGGAATCATTTAATAAAACCAACTAGATGCCCATATTTACTAAGATAAATTCTGTTTTTAAGAATACTTTTAATCACACAGCTGATCTTGAACAACACAGAAGTTAGGGGTATTGATCTTTACATAGCAGAAAATCCATGCATAACTTTTGATTCTTTCAAAACTTAAATACTAATAACTTGCTGTTGACTGGAACCCTTACTAACATAAGCAATCAATTGACACTTGTTTTTTATGTCATGTGTATTATATACTGCATTAATAATAGAGGAAAGCAAATGTTATTAAAAATTAATAAGGAAGAGAAAATACACTTATGTATTTATTGAATAAAATTGCCTATAAGTGGACCTATATAGCTCAAATACGCATTGTTTCAGGGTCAACTGCAGCAATAGAGAAATCTTATTGGTGTGAAACCAATTGTGGGAAACCTCAGAAAAATACTCAAATGGAATTTGAAACCCAGCCCTGCCATTTAGTATGTTTTCAAATTAACAGAGACATATGGAAGTATTAGAGTATGACCATTTTTCACTAAAGATGACACTTACCTTTGTACACTGCTAGTTAGAATATAAAATGATATAGTCACTTTGAAAAATGTCTGGTAAACATAGTATTGCCATATTATCTAGCAATTCCACTCCTGAATATAAACCCAAGAGAAATGTAAACATATGTCCATACAACATTTTGTGCACAAATATTCAAAACAGCATTTTTCATAATAGATAAAAAGCAGAAATAACAAATAACCATAATTGTTGATTGTATTTAAAAATGCAGCCCAGTGATATAATGGATAGGTATTTGGCAAGAGTGATGCATTGATAGATGCTACTGTTAGCACATGGGTAAAGGGTACCCAGGTACCCCAAATTATAAGAGTGCATATCATTAAGTGGGGATCTAACCATCCAGATACACAAAGGAAAGGAAATGTACACCTAATGTGAAAAATATTTAGTAAAACTAGTGTGCAAGGAGAGAGAGAGAAAAAAAAATAAGAAAGATTTTTAAACAACAGTTTCCCAATAAAACTCTAAAAATGATCCATCCTCAAACAGATTTGACCCAAATCAGATGGCTTAGGACTGAAAGCTTGCCGAAAGTCTAAGCTACCTGATGTGCTGGGACTCCTATAAGTAGAGATGGGAAATGGTGTCATCCTCTGTGCTGAGATTCTCTCCCCTTTCACAGAGATAACTCTGTAAAAGGACAACATAGATGAATCTTGAGCACATTATACTAAGTAGCAAAGACCATTTTCAATTTCCTTAGTAACCATATGCTACATTCCATTTTTATTAAACCTATAGAGTGAGGATAGAGACTAGTAGTTACCTAGGGCTGTAGGATATTTTAGGGTCAGCAGACAGTAGCTAAGGAGAATAGGATTTCTTCTGGGGAGTAATGATGTTTAAGAATTGATTGGGATAATGGACCCATGACTGTAGTATATGAAATACATTAAATTGTGTACTTCAAGTGAGGAATTCTAGGATATATGAATTGTATCTCAATACAACAGTATAAAAGGAAATATGATATAGTCACTTTGGAAGACAGCTTAGCAGTTTCTTACTAAACTACGCGGTTTTACCTGATGACGCAGCAATTAAGTTCCTTGGTATTTCCCCCAAAGTAGCTGACAAACCTATGTCCTCACAAAAAAAAAAACAAACACCTGTACCTGGATGTATATAGCAGTTTTATTCATAATTGCCAAAAATTCCAGGCAACTAAGATGCCCTCAGTGAGTGAAGGGAAAAATAAACTATGATACATCAGACAATGGAATGTTATTGGACATTAAAACGAAATGTGCTATCAAACTATAAAAAGACTTGAGGGAATCTTAAAGGCATCACAACGTGAGAAGATCTAATCTGAAAAGTTGTATGAGTACAACTATATGATATACTGAAAAGTCAAATCGATGGAGAAAGTAAAAAGATCAGTGATTGCCAGTGACTGAGGAGAGGGATGGAAATGTGGAGCACAGGATCTTTAAAGGAGTGAAATCACTGTGCATGATAACATAATGATGGACAAATGTCATTATATATGTGTCCAAACTCATCAACTATTACACCAAAAGTGAACCTTAATATAAAGTCTGAACTTCTAGTGGTACTAATGTGTCGATACAGGTTCATCAATGGTACAAAGGTTCCTTCTGCTGGAGGGTGTTCATGGGGAAGGCTGGGTGCCCAGTTCTGTTATGAACCTAGAATTGCTCTCAAAAAAGGTAATTACCAAAAAGTATAAACAAAATGACACTTTAATGGATGAGTTAGTGACATCTTCATGGTTCCTGTTTAAACTCTTGTTTAGAAATCCTCCTTTTGAACAAGTACAATCTTCACAAATAGAGGACAATGGAATTTATCCCAAATGACACAAAAAGAAGTTATAATTGGATTTCACAAAACCCATAACTTCTATCCTGACGAACATAAGAAAAAGAATGAGATCATAAACCTTTATTTACTGAAACCATCTCCTGGGGCTCCCTACAGGGGTGACTCTGGGGCAAAGCCTTTCCTCATCCAACCTAATCATCAAAGAACACACAAGCTCTTGTCTCAGAAGCCTACAAGGACCAAAGACTTACTTTCAACCAAGGGACTAAAAGCTGTACAGAAATAGCTAGTTGTTGCTTCTTGTTACACTTGATAGGAATCCAAGTGTGAAAAGCTCTTGTTGTCTGATGTCTATCAATTGTGGCCCTGAAATTTATAGCATATTATGGTAGAAAAAGATAAAAAAAGGCTCAAAGTACAATCAGGTTTGAGAAGAGGGCAATCTCTTTGTTCAAGAGACTTTGTTTCTTTACTATACCCTTAATACATCACCTCTGATCTATCATATGTTGATTTTCTAGTTTAAATCTCAAGGGACAGTCATTTTACTTATTTACAGGTTGATAGTGATCATTCTGTTGCTCTATCTACCTTTGGCATTAGTGATTTACAGCTCTTGTTTTCAGATATGTTGATTTGATCTTGCTTTCAGGTCATTTGAGTGCCTTCTCCAACATACATCAGTAGCTATGGCATAACTGCTCCTGGATGTGAATACACTTAATGAACTGTGACTATCTAGTGCTCTTGGTTTTTCTAGACCCTATATAGTCTCCCTCTCTGAACTTGGAAGAAATTTATGTCACTTTCAGTGAGCCTTACACGTAATATCAAGAAGTAGTAAATGAGAATAGAAATCTCCTCCCAACAATTTGAATAATTATAGGAAAGAGAAATTTATTCATGTGGCCAAGCTGAAAAGGAATAGAATTTTAATTCAACTACCAGATAGAGGTAATGGGGGCTTGGAGTGGGGATAGAAAAGCTATGCTGGTAAAAAGTCAGGAATTTTTTTCTTGCTCTTAAACACAAGAAATCAAATGTATGTTTGTTTTGATCTTTGATTTGCGAGAGATGAAGCCCCTGCAAAGATGAATAAAAATCTCTGGGTGATTTTGATTTAAAATGGAAAGAATTTATACTACATGTGGAAGACTCTAGATCTCAGGAGACTCGGAGGCTGAAGGAAACATCCAGGTATAAGACTAAATAGGACATTAAACTCAATGAAAACACTGGAAAGAAATGTTAGAATTATAAAACATCTAGAACAAAATTAACCTATAGCAATACTCATCTGTCTCCAAAAGAGATTTCTAATCTTTTTAAAGCTGTTAATTGTCTTTTACCACCTGCAGGACAAGCAGGAGGAAGTATCTGATAGACAGGGTAGTGGGGTAGTAGTTTGGTTTTGGAAATGGGAAACAGCTGAGGAATCAAAGCATTTTCTTGGTTCCATGACCATTGTCCAGCTATTTCTTTCTTGTCCAAGAGTCATGTTGAGGGAATTTCTAGAAAACTCATTGTATAGCAAATAGAAAAAAAAATGAGAAGAATAGGTATTTTGAGTTGTTTTTTATGTGCCATTATTTCTTCCTCCTCTCCATTATCTCACACCAGGGCTACTTTCTCTCTATATCTCTATGTAATACATACACATGAATATATGCTTAACTAGGTATGATATAAGCTATATATATATATATATAATATACAACATACATGTATATGTATGTAGGGTTGTGTGTGTGCATGTATAGTTTAATCTTTTTAACAACAGCCTGGTGGGAATAGAGATATCTGCAGTTTGCAGAGATGAACAAAGATGCAGAGGACATGAGAGCATGCTATAGGCAAGCAGTCAAATGATATTTTAACAATACTGGCTGTATATTCAAGACTTACTGTCTTTTCAATGTAACAGGTTGGTCCAAAGCACCTTTGATTTTTATCCTACTGCCATGAGTAAGATGAAGGAACTATGGTTTTCAAAACCAAAAAAAGCCTTCAAGGACTCATGGAAGATGATTTATGAAAACCAAGGGGTCCTTAAAGGAAACAGATCAGATAATCACTGGTCACAAGGTTCTAAATAATGAATTTACACCCCATCTGAATTATTCTGAAAGTGTACTGAGGATATCTAGAGGATACCAGAATATCTTAGACTATTTTTCCTTAGATATCCTTTTTTTAACCCGTGGATACTCATGAGATGCAAAGCAAGCAATTCAAAGAAAGAAATGAAGAAATTAATATGACAATATATCTTCTCTGTGACAAACAGTGCATAGATTCCTTCATAACCACTTCATTTAAATATGAGTTATGCTTCCTGATGAGAGCTTAAAGCCCTCTTCTTGGTACAATTTATGCCAGCTTTGGATACTTGTCAAACTTGACTTTCTATTGTGAGTAGTGAGAGCCAGGCATTATTATCACAATGTTGGAAGATTACACATGTATCAGATCAAGAGCAATTAGTAGGAGGTCTAGAGAGATGGAAGACTGCTTTGGATCTGATTTGCACCCACAGTATGCACCTGGGCATACAGGTGTGCTGAATTCATGAAGGCTTCGTCAGTCATCTCTAAGTCAGTCAGTGAATGCACCAGCAATAAACATTTCTAGAGATTCCTTTCAGCCTAAAAATAAAAATGAAGACAGCTTAAGAGGAAAACCCACAGATTAGAGTTGAGGTGGAAATCATCTTTTGAAATAAGTACATGAAATGTGTGGTAGGAAATGAGCAAGTCCCTCCCCCATCAAAGTAGATATATATTAAGTGAGTCTATAAATCTATTCCAATTGAATTGATTCAAATTGTATGTCAGAAAACCACTTTGATATTCCCCATAGGACATTCTCTGGCAATTTTTAGCATTTAAAGATGGATTGAAATTTGGAAAACAATCACTTTACCCTAATGGAAATGCTATTGACTTTGGAATTAAACAATTCTGCGTGTGACTTTACAATGAGAAGCTTATCAGAATGACAACTAAGAACTAGAGATTATCCCCAGGAAGACTGTTCCCACCTTGAAAGTTGTTGGAAAACACATTGCTCAGTGACTTAGCATACTTAATAATTCCGGTCTATTATTTCTGTCATGGAAAAGTAATTAAATAAATTACATAGTTTTGAAATTGGGCAACACAATTTGGCAAGTGAACCTAAGTGTTGTTTTAAAAATATAATGCCCCTGGGGACCTACCAAAGGATCAGTCCCCAATACGCTGTCTGGTGGGAATTAAGGCAGTGGGTGTATCAACAAGGGATAAAGTACTGGCCTACAGTGACCCATATGAACAATTGTTCATTTTTGTACAGTATTTGATCCCTACCTTCAGGTATAGTTCCAGTTGTTCTCCCACCACCCACCACCATATGATCCATCCCCATAGTCCCTGGAGCTCTCCCTCTCCTTTCCTGACCTGTCTTCTACCTACTTTTTTGCTCAATATCTCAGCTCAGCTACAATTGTTGCAGTACTTCTTACCTTACGATAGTTAAAATATAGGAACAATCCCCAAATGCCCCAAATCAAATGAATGGATCAAGAAGAGATGACATTTATACACAATGGAATGCAATGCAGCAGTCAAAAATATAATGCATGTCATTCACTGCAATGTGGATTAATTGGGAGGGATTATGCTAAGCGAAGTAAGTCAGAAAGGAAAAAATAAATATTGGATGGTTTCAGTTACATGTACAGTTAGATGAACCAAACACAAGGTCAGACATCATTATTGGTCTTTATCAAAAAGACATCATTATTGTTGATTGTATAAGCACTTAAGATATATCATTTTAATAAATTCTAAGTATACAACAGAACTGTTAGCTTATAAGAGGTAAGTTCCAAAGATCTACTGTGCAGCCTAGTGCCTAGCAATACTATATTCAGTGAACTTCTCAAAAACCCTTATCTCTATGGTTCTCTGAATGACTGAGACCCCTCCCATGTGAAAGAGGACAGATTCACAGAGAGTGGGACAGTGTCCCCAAGGTATTTCGTTGCTGCAGGAGGAAGACGTTAGAAGATGAAGGAACAAGGATGGTGAGTGACCATTCTTTTTGGAAAAAGTATTATGTTAATAATAAACTTGGCCAAATATCATTGAGAGCACCACAGTGAGCAAGTTGAAAGGCATAGTCCACTATCACCTTGCTGATTCTGACTCTCCCAAAGCTCCTGAAGTTGATTTAAGAGATTGGAGGGACAGGGGACTAGAGGGACAATGAAGGAAACTGACCAGATTTGCTAGGGTTAACAAAAAATTATTCATGTGTATAATACAGTAGTTCTGTATATAGAATTTTCTATCCAATCCATCATCTCCCAGGGCCTTTTATTTTAATTTCAGTATAATTTCCCTACTTCAGAGATGAAGAACCCAAGACCTACAGTTATGCAGCTGAAGTGTTAGATCCAAGTCAGAAATCCACAGCTCAAGGGCCCAAGTTCTCAGCATGTTCTCTGCCACCCACTGCCGCCACCCTGGCACCATCACCACCCCCACCGGTGCTCCAGGAAGTTCCTGGAAATCTTAGCAATCTCTGGTGATGGTGACAAGCTTCATCTACTTTCTGCTCTGGGGTGCCACACTGCCCTCAGCATGTCACCGAAATTATCCCACTCAAGAGGATACATGAAGGAAACACATCATTATCTTGACTTTTGAAATAAAAACTAAATGAGGAAGTGAAGAATTTGCCCCAGAACAAAGAATTAAGATTCAACCCTGATCTGTTTGATTTATTGGCCCAGGATTATAAATCCTGCCTTTGTGCAATCAGGAACCCCCTCCACCTTTCTCCGACCCACCAGACCCGAGGTTATCAACACACCTTCCGCAGAGCCGCTCGTGGGACCTCTGATAGCCCATAATTTTAGCTTTGGGGAACTGAGGGGAAAATGAAGGCATAGGCATTGATATAGAGTCCTAACGTTTCCACTCACCCCACAAAAGATAATCTTTTTCTTTATTCTTTCCATTGTGTGGCAAATAATTTTTCTCCTTTTATTTCACCTTGTTGCTATATACCTGTCTGAGGGATCCATGGGCTTAATAAAATTGCCCCAAAACAACATAAAAAAGCCACAGTCAAGCAAAATGGAGCTGTAGGAACAAGACACCACTGGCTTAAAGGATTCCTGAATCCTTTTCTTCTCACCATCAGCACTTATTCCTCTCTGCAACCCTTGAACCCCTGTGACCAGTTCAACAGATTATTTTATTTCCATGTTTTACAAGCATTTTACAAATTTTCTGATATCCTAATGAATTTAACTTCATGGCTTCCTGTATACTTGTCTTCCCTCCCTTCCCTCCTCTTCCCCCGCCCCCCATCACCCACACAAACCTTTTACTAAAAAGGCAACATCCACCTTTGCAGTGAGTCTCAGGATGAAATCTCAGCATGAACCCCACCTTCCCTGTGTTGTCCCAACTGCTTTGACTCTGGAATCTGCTAAAGTAGCATGAGTTTGAGAAGAACCAACAGAGCAGAGTCCTCCGGAAACCAGAGTCTCTGGGTTCAAATTCTTTCTCCTTGAGTCTTGAATTCATTTTATTCATAAAATGTCTCCAGAGTGCCAGCCCAGTCAGCTTCAGTGTTTCTGCTAGTGAGACCTGCTTGCTCTCCTTTTCCTTACCTGCACTGTGACATGACAAAGCTCAACCATCTCTCAGGATCCCTCCTGCTCTTACATTCCCGTAGCAGTGTGAATCTCAGGCAGATGGTAAAACTGGCATGGAGTCTGTGGTTTAGACAAGGGTCTTTATTGACCTGGTGGTGTGAAACTTGGAGAACTTCTTGGGAGGAGGACCCTAAAGAGACAAATGGAATTAATTCTCACATCCCCATCCTTCCCTTCATTCCCTCAGGATTGAGTCATCACACATGGCAGCACCCACCAAGCAGAAGCAGAGGAGTAACCATCATCCTGTGACATCTGACAATGCAGGTAAGGAGGTATAAGGGTCCACTTCCTTCAAAAATAGGGTAGCCAGGTACGTTGATGTGAGCTTAGGCTGTTGATTTACACTTTGGAATGGTTTGTGTTCTCAATTCTCTGTCATCAATAAATCAAACTCTTAGCAGCTTATCCTCTTATTCATACAACAAAGAAGTAACACATGTCATTCACAGCAACATGAATGGAGCTAAAAGGAATGAATTAGCTCGACTTAAGCTTCCTGACACAGGTTTCCTAATGTCCCCACTCTTACTAACCTACCGAGCGCTTCTGCTTTTACCCTCCCATTCTAGACTCAAAAAAATTTTACTGACTCCCTATTCCCTCTATCTTTCCTCTCTGGCTCCCCTACAAGCAAGCCCTTCACTGCATACTATCTCTATAAAGTGGAAAGGTCATTCCCAACTCCCCTCACCCAACCCGTTCCTAAAGCCCAATTCTTGTTTTTGTTTTATCATGAGGATTTCAAACCTACCCATCTCATTTCTCTCTGCATTCCAGTTATTTTTTTAATCTTTGCATTGCTTTTATGTTTTAATCTTTTTTAATTCATTATTTTTTTCTTACATCAGGGTCAAGAAAGGGGGTAAATTTTGTATATGCTGAAGTTCTCCCACCACTGCATCACACCATCATCCTGATTCCTTGGACTCATCTATTCCTTGATTTCACTCTCCCTCCCAACCCTCCTTCACTGTTTGCTTTAGTTCTGTTATCAGTTCATTAGTTTTAACTTTTACTTGTTCTTTTGTTTGTTTTCCCTACGTCCCACATATAAGTAAGACCATTTTGGGTTCATCTTTTTCTTTCTTATTTCACTAGTATAAGTCCATCTAGCTCCATCCATGTTGCTGCAAATAACACGACTGTCTTTTTGATTGCTGAATAGTACTCCATTGTGTAAATATACCACAACATTCCAGTTAGAATTCATTCACCTTTCAGTGGAAAATGTATACTATAGAAATTAATGACTCATGTATGAACTAGCAAACCTTTTAGCATTTTTCAGTGTTTCATAGTAAATTTCACATACCTTTATATTCACATCAATTTCCGTATTACATTATGTCTGGCCTGTATATAACTCAACTTTTTTTTTACAAGGCAATTTAACAATTAACTACCTGTTGTATTCTCAATTGTTTTCAAGTATAAAAAAATGATAACAACCAGTCCACAAAATCAACCTCACAGCTTACTCAAACATGTGTCCAAACCCAAAGAATTGTACAACACAAGCAATAAATTCTAAAATGAACCATGGATTGCAGCTAAAAATCATGTATTGATATTGGCTTACCTCTTCTAACAAATGCCATGTGTTAATAATGAAACATGTAGGGGATGGAAAAGGAGTCAGTGGGAAGCTCTGTATTTCCTGTATAATTTTCTACAAACCTAAAAATATTGTAAAGATTTGTCTATTGAAAAAAGCAAATGCAAAGCTAGAATTTGAACCCAGCTGTCTCTAATATGAATGATTATGCTAAAACTATAACGCTATTAAAGGGAGCTTTAGGTACATGAGAGTGATTGCCTTAGGTGGGAGATGGTGAAGAATTTCAGTGATTGTATTTCACTCTTTGAATTTCTACCTTAAGGAAAATAAATTTCCTATGCATTAACAAGTGTAAACAGTGAGTGAACACTGACAAAATAACCAGAGAGAAACCAGTTTCACATCTATCCTTGCAGATAATAGAAGGGGACACTTTCCATATCATTTTATAAGGACAGCATTACTGATTCCAAAATCAGACAAAGATATTGCAAAGACACCCCCACCACCCCACTAAAGATGCAAGCAAGAAATGCAATTCAAGTGAAAATATTACCTTTCCTACTTTTCCCTGCAACTGCTCAGCTATAGCTCAGAAAGATTCTCTGCCTCAGACTTGTGTGTGACTTTCCAACAAAATAAGTTCAATTATCAACAAAGAAGCCAGGAGAAACGGCAACGATGACAGCAAAGATAAAATGGCTAGTCCTCAATTTATGAGAGTGATAGCATATGGGATAGCATAAACCTCTTGGACTCCAGACCAGAGGTCAACATCACTAAACACAGGACTCCCTGCTAGCAAGTCATAAAGGACCTCCTGCAAAGCTCTCTGCAGGTAAAGACATGGTGTTTGTGGGGGCTGTGGGCACTTCTGTGGTTTAGCTCTGGAGTCTGATCAATCCTATCGGTGCCTGTTTAACATTGGAGCTGGTGGCCTTGCTCCTGGGATTTTTATTCTTTTTTCCCAGCTGTTTCTGATGAAATTAAAGGGATATAAATGTCAACTTATCTTCTCTTACAAATATTTGTAAACTTAAAGGAAACCCTATAATACATCAGCCATAAAAGAGTATGTCACCATGAGACATTCCATTCTCTGCTTGACTAGAGTAAATAAGAACTTCTTTTAACCACTGTGTCTTTCTGGATTTGTTGAAGATTTTATGACTAGATAGTAATTTTTCTCATTCCACTATACTAACTTGATTGAGTTCTAAGTTGATTGAGGCTTAAGTGGTCACCTATGCTGACTTCAAGCTTAAAAGTCTCCCAAATGTTTGGCTTATACTCAGATCTTGATAAAATCTTCATAATGTGGCAAGATAATTTCTGATGATACTTCTTCCCAACCTGAGTCTTCTGGTCTCTCTGAAAGTCTACTGCTAACCCAAATGGTGCACACCATAATCAGCCCTGCCCATCTGCCATCATCACTGTCCCATCAGGTCACTGACACAATCCCCTCTTGGTTCCCAATCCTGTAACTGCACAACCTGGCAGTCTCCATGAGGGGTGGGGTGGGGCAGATAAGAATCCTCTTTGCTCTGTGTCTGCTGGCACTGGGGGCCGCTCATCAGTGAGTGTTCAAGAGTTATCTCTGAAAGCCTGGCATTGTCTACAGCTCCTATTTATTTTGATCTGTAATCAGGTCTCCCCCAAAAGTTCTGGTAGGTTTTGCCAAGAATTTACATCAAAAGCCCATTCTAGCGCATGTCCCCCTGGAACCAATCACAGTTCTGTGAGTCTATGAAGAAAGTGTCATCATTTTACAGCATGTAGAAATCGTAGATCCAGGGACATTCCTGGAAATAAATGCCTTATTGCAGAAGTCTATCCTAAGGCAGGAGGAACATCCAAAGGCATATGAGGTCATCCCTTCCTTGTCACATGAATGTCTCCTGTCACATGAATGTTGCCCCAAGACCCCATCCCATTTCTTAGCACAGGTTATAAGCCTATTTACTTTTTAGAATTTACAGTCATGTAAATCCTCCATAAGCATGTTATTAAATTTGATCTTTTTCTTCTAGTAATGTGTCTGACGGTAACTGATTTGCTCACTCAGCCTTAGAAGAACCCAGTAGGTTAAAGTCATGTTCTATATACTCCCAACAGACTCCAGAGCTCATACTAACACTGCAGCCTTGGGTGAGTATTCCAGATTTGGTTTTCATCTAGAATCTCACCCCTAGCCCAGTGAGCAGATAAAGGGTGAGTATCTGGGAAAGTTTCTACTTCCCAGCACCCTCCAGAACATGTACTGAGCCACCAATTTGTATAACAGAGCCCAAGTCTACATGGTCACTTCCATGGAGCTCTTGTGAGTGGATACTAGAAGGCTGAGTCCAGCCCTCATACAGCACCAGAGGGAATCCAGAGGCAGCTGGTGTTGCCCCTAGCAGCCGTGGCATCATGGCGCCCTCTAGTGACAGCCTAGCTGACTTTTCCACAGGCTGGAAACTTGGAGTCTCCTGAGGGTTTCTTTTTCTCTATTGAAAAGAAGGTGGTGTAAAACATATTCAAGGACTTGTGCTTCCTTAAAGCACCATTTGTTGGTGTCTTTCAGACTTCATTAGATCTGTTCTTCCCCTACCTGCAAAGACCCCACATGGGTTTTTTTCTTTTTATAACAGCTTTTCTGAGGTAAGAATTTATGTACCATAAGATTTTGCCCAGTTTAGGTGAACAAGTCTGTTTTATAGATTATGTAGATAATCTACAATCATCACATTCCACCACCCCCAAAAGAACCCTATGCTCACCTGCATTCTCTTCATATCTCCAATACCTCCCCACCAATCCACTTTCTGTGCCGATAGATTTGTCTGTTTGGAACATTCTACAGCCATGGCCTTTAGTGTCTGACATTTTTTACTAAGCACCAGATAGTCTGAACGTCCCTACATGTTGTGCATTGCATCGGGATATTCTTCCCTTTTCGACTAAATAGTATTCCATTGTACTGGAGGCCTCAATGTGTTCTAGGCCCCTAGAAGAAGTCATGTGTAAGCTAAGATTTTAATGCAGTCACCTCCCATGACTATTAGTTGATTCTGTTCCAAAACTGACCTTTCAGGACATTGCAAATATTAGCTTTGCCTTTATATGGGATGATGATAAGGGTAATAGAACCTTTGGACTCTCTGTGGCCAGAAGGTTATGATGTCATTAGTCCCCCTTACTATTATAGAGTACTCTATAATCACCACCTCTAATACCTGAGAGGTCTAGTAATTGTGAGTTTGAAATATATTGACACAATGACATGGCATTTCATGTCACTGCTTGATTGTTTTTTGAGTGACTGTATCACTCCCAGCAACACTAACAAATGGACATTTGGAATCTCTAACGTAGCATTTCTGAGACCCTGTATCCAAGTAGATCCTCTCTTCCAATCTTTTTTTTTTAATTTAAATAATTTATATATGTGTATGTATATATGTATCACATCATTGTGACCCCTGGGGGTCATCCACCACCTCCCCTCCCTGGCCACTCCAGTTGGTCTCCTCTCCCAGTTGTGTACTCTCATTTGGTTGTCCATATATTAGTGAAACTATTTGGTTTCTGTCTTTTTCCTTCTGACTTGTTTCTGCCAATATGATTTCTTCTAGGTACATGCATGTTACCAAAAAATCATCAAATTTGTCATTTTTAATTGATGCATACTATTCCAGTGTGTATATATACCACATCTTTTTCATCCAGTCCTCTGTCTTGGGTCATCTGAGATGCTTCCATGTCCTTGCGATTATAAATAGTCTTGCAGTAAACATCGAGCACAGGTGTCCCTTTGTACAAGCATTGAGGTCTCTTTTGGGTAGATTCCCAGAAGAGCGATTGTTGGGTCAAATGGTAGTTCCATTTTAATTAATTTGAGCATCATCCACAAAGCTTTCCATAATGATTGGACCAGTTTGCATTCATACCAGCAGTGTAAGAGTCTTCCTTTCTCTCCACATCACACCAGCACTTGTTGCCTGTTCTTTGGATGTGGGCCATTCTTACTGGTATCTCATTGAGGTTTTGATTTGCATTTCCCTAATTGTTAGTGACATTGAGCAGTTTTTCATGTGCCTGTTTGAACTTCCTCTTTAGAGAAGTGTCTTTGTAGATCTCCCATTTTTTAACTGGGTTTTTTTTTAAAACTGGGTTTTTTTTAACTGGCTTTGTTTTTGTTAAGTTGTGTGAGTTCTTCGCATTTTTGTTATCAGACCCTTATCACTTGTATGGTGTATCCCACTCAGTTAGGATTCTTTTTGCTTTTTCTTTTGTCTCTTTTGCTGAACAGAAGCTTTTTAGTTTGATGTCGTCCCAACTGTTTATGTTTTCCTTCATTTTTTTGCCAGCTATTGATGTGTCCAAAAATGGATTTCTGAATTGTAATTCATGAAGAGTTTTGCCCAGGTTTTCCTCTATGTATTTTATGGTTTCAGGTCTTATGTCCAAGTCCTTTATCCATTTTGAGTTAGTTTTTATACATGGTGTGAGGGAGGTATTTTGGTTCATTTCTTGGTCCAGTTTTCCCAACACCATTTATTGAAGAGGCTATCCTTGTTCCAGTGTAAGTTTTTCACTCCTTTGTCAAATATTAGTTGACTATATATATACATGTGGCTTTATTTCAGGGGATTCAGTTCTGTTCCACTGGTCTGATTGGATCTTTTTGTACTAGTACCAATCTGTTTTAATTACTATGGCTTTGTAGTATAGTTTGAAGTCTGGAATAGTAGTACCTCCATTCTCTCTTTTTCTGGTCAGGAGGTTTTTCAATAATAGAGGTCTTTTGTTATTCCATATGAATTTCAGTAATTTTTCTTCTATCTCTTTGAAGAATGTTGTTGGAATTTTTATAGGGATTGCATTGAATATAGATTGCTTTTGTTAAGATGGCCATTTTGATGATGTTAATTCTTCCAATCCATGAGCAGGGGATGTCTTTCCATTTCCTTATGTCTTCTATCTCTTTTAGCAGCGTTTTGAAGTTTGCTTTGTATAGATCTTTCACATGTTTTGTTAGGTTATCCCCAGGTATTTTTTTTTTTTTGGTGCAATGGTAAATGGGATTTTTTTTAAATTTCTTCTTCTGCTTGACTTTTTGTGTATAGGAAAGCTACTGTCTTCTGTGTGTTGGTTTTGTAACCGGCTACTTTACAGAATTGGTTTATTGTTTCAAGAAGATTTTCTGTGGATTTTTTTTGGATTCTCTACATAAAGAATCATAGGGCAGGGACATACTTAAGGGGATAACAATTATGTAAAATTAATAAATAAACAAATTTTTATGAAAGATAAACAAAAAGCTATGAAGAAAAGTCAAAAACAAAACAAAAAAGCTAACAACCAAATTGAAGTACACAATTCCAGGTTGGGGGGAGGTGTGAGACAGAGGGGGAATGATCAGGGATGATGGGGGGGGGTAAATCCCGGGAATTACAAAGATGTGAAATTTATATTTAAATAAATTATTTGATGTTAAAGAAACCAATTTTTTTTTAAAAAGAATCATATCAGTTACATATAATGAGGGCTTCAGTTCTTCTTTCCCTACTTGTACTCCTTTTATGTCTTACTGCCCTTGCTAGAAATTCCAGTACAATTTTAAAAAGTAGTGGAGATAGTGGGCATCCTTGTCTGGTTCCAGATCTTAATTGGAATGATTTTAGTTTAATGATTTCCCCATTTAAGATGATGTTTACTGTAAGTTTGTCATTGGATTTGATTTGCCGGGAATTTATTTAGAAATTTTATTTAGAAATTTTTAGAAATATTTATTTAGAAATTTTGCGTCCATGTTCATTAGGGAGACTGGTCTATAGTTTTCTTTCTCATGCTGTCTTTATTTGGTTTGGTATGTGTGTTATGTTTGCTTCATAGGATGTGTTGAACATTTTTCCCATTTTCTCAAATTTTGGGGAAAGCTCTAGTAGTACAGGCATTATTTCCTCTTTGAATGTTTGGTAGAATTCGTTTGTGAAACCATCTGGTCCACGGCTTTTGTTTTTAGGTGGAGTTTTGATGACTGCTTCAATTTTGCTGCTTGTGATTGGTTTGTTTAAGTTCTCTACTTCCTCTTTGTTTAGTTTTGGGTGGTTGTATCTTTCCTAGAATCTGTTCATCTCCTCCAGGTTGTTGTATTTGTTTGCATGTAGGTGTTCATAGTAATCTCATTATTATTTGGATTTCTGATGTATCTGTTGTAATTTCTCCTCTTTCATTTGTAATTCTGCTTAGCTGAGTGTTCTCTCTTCTTTGTGAGATTTGCAAGCGGTTTATCAATTTTATTTATGTTTTTCAAAGAACCAACTTTTGGTTTTGTTGATTCTCTCTATAGTCTTTTTGCTATCTAGATTGTTTATTTCAGCTTTTATTCTTATTATTTCTTGTCTTCTGCTGGATTTTGGGTTTTTTGTTGTTCCTTTTCTAGTTCTTCAAGTTGGGAGATTAGGTTATTTCTTTTGTTGTTTTTTTGCTTTTTGATATGAGCCTGTATTGCTATGAACCTTCCTCTTAAAAATGCTTTTGTTGAGTCCCAGACATTTTGGAATGCTGTGTCTTCTTTGTCATTTGTTTCAAAGAAAGTTTTAATTTCTTCTTTAATTTCCTCGGTTACCCAGTCTTCATTTAGTAACATGTTATTCAGTCTCAATGTGTTGGACATTCTTCTTGCTTTCTTTTCATTCTTGATGTCTAGTTTGTTGTCTTTATGATCAGAGAAAAAAGTTGGTACTATTTTAATCTTTTTATATTTGTTAATGTTTGCCTTATGTCCTAATATGTGGTTGATTTTTGATAATGATCCATGTGCATTTGAAAAGAATGTGTATGCCTTTCTTTGGGGGTACAGTGTCTTGTAGATATCTATTAGGTCCATATGGTCTAGATCTTTATTTAGGGCTTCTGTGTCTTTGTTTAGTTTTTGTCTTGTTGATCTGTCCTTTGGTGAAAGTGGTGTGCTGAAATGACCTACCACATATGTATTTTCACTGGTGTCTGTTTTCAGTGCTGTTAGTAGTTTGATGAATTTTGGTGCTCCCTCATTTGCTGAGTACATGTTAATAATTGTTATGCCTTTGTATGTATTGACCCTTTTACCAATATATAGTATCCTTCTTTATCCCTTGTCACCTTTTATAGCTTAAAGTCCTTTTATCTGCTATTAGTATGACTACTCCTGCTTTCTTCTGGGTGCCTTTGCTTGCAGAATTTTTTCCCAGCTCTTTACTTTTAGTCTGTGCTTATCTTTTGTGTTTAAGTGTGTTTCCTGCAGGCAGCAGAATGTTGGATTTTGTTTTTTTGATTCACTCTGTTACTCTTTGTCTTTTGATTATTGAATTTAGACCATTGACATTTAGAGTCATGATTGATACTTGCTGTTCTGGTGTTGAGTTTTGGAAGGTCATTTTGAGGTTAGGGTTTCCTTTTTTATTCTATTACTGATATTTGAGATTCTGAAGTTGGTTTTTTGGTTGTCATTTTGATGTTTTGATTAGCTTCCTTATTTTGATCTTTCTGTTTATTCTTCTGTGGGTTTTCTTCTTCAGGCTTCTTGCAAGAATTCTTGGAGTGGTGATTTAATGATAGCGAATTTCTGGAGGCTTTTCTTGTCTGAGAAGGTTTTGTTCTTCCTTCATAGAGGAAAGAAAGCTTTGCATGATAGAGTAATCTTAGCTGGCATTTTTTGTCTTAGACATTTTTGAAGATATGACTCCATATTCTCCTTGCTTGGAGTGTCTCTGCAGAGAAGTCTGAGCTCAATCTAATAGGTTTTCCTTTGTATGTTATCTGTTTCTTTTCTCTAGCCAGTTTCATTATTTTTTCCTTATCCTGAACTCTTGGAAGTTTTACAATGATGTGTCTTGCTGTGATTTTTCTTTCGTTGATGTTGTTTGGTGTTCTTTTGGCTTCCTGTATGTCAAATTTCATTTCTTTTTTTCAGAATTGGGAAGTTTTCCTCCATTATTTCTTTAAATAACCATTCAGTACCCATGTGCCTTTCTTCTCCTTCTGGGACTCCCATAACTCTTATGTTTCTTTTCTTTAATGAATCAGACATAACTCTAAGTTTTTCTTCTATTTTCTTACATTGTGTTTCTCTTTCTCTTTCTTCTTCCTCTCGATTTCAGTGTGCTCAAGGGTACTTATTCATTCTTCAATTTCATCCAGTCTACTTTCATAACTTTTTCCTGTGTTTTTGAGCTCTTTTGTTGCTCTCTTTAGAGTTTGGGTTTCTTTCTGATTCTTGATTAGGTATTCAATTTTATTATTCAGTTCTTCAATTTTATTTTTGTTGATGTTTTCTTTCTTAATATTTTCCATTCTTCTAACTTGTTCAGTTTCTCAGCATGCTCACTTCCTTTTCTTTGTGCTTCTCTATTTCTTCCCTTAGCTCTTTGTATACTTGTAACATGCGTAGGTTCAGTTCTTTGTCTGGGAGCTGGCATATTTCTTCAATGATATATTTGTTGGTTTCTAGAGTTTGTCTTTCCTTTGATGGTATATTAGTTTCTGTGGGGTTCGCTGGGATGTTTGCCTTTTCCCTCTTTCCTGTGCTTTGCTTTCACACTTCCTCCACATATTGAGTGACTGTGGCTCTAGTATTTGCTGGCATGATGATTGGGGTCTTCTAGTAGTTTGTAGTTGATTCTGCCTTTGTGTTTTTGTAGCTGAGGTGAGTAATTTTTTTGTTTGTTTGTCTACTTTGACTGATTTGGGTGGGTGGTTCCTTTTCCCTAAGATGTGTGATAGCTGAATGTGGTTCTTTGGTACACTTTGTCTTCTTTTCTCGTAATGTTTTGCCTTTTAGGCTTGTGGGATGACAAAATAATTCTGTGTTCACCTCAGAGGGCCTCTAGTTAGTAGGTGCTGTAGAGCTTCTACTGTGGTTCTGGGACCATGAAGTGGTCCCGGAGCTTCTGGCCTCTATCGGGTTGGCTAGGCAGCTGAGTAAAACCCCCACCCCCACCTAGAGACTGGTTTGAAGGTGATGCCTTCCTAGCTGGATTGGGCCTTGTTCCTCCTGGCAGCGCAATCTCTCCTCCCTTCCAATCTTCATAAGATCACAGCTTTTCTAGAAACATCCAACTTGTCTAGCTAGGATTTCCCACATTTTCTAATTCCCAGAATCTCTACTCATTTTTGCATTCGAGTCACTCACCAGTCCTAAGCTGTGATATAACTGACCTACAAAAAGTGGACATCTTCATATTATTTCTAAAAGCATTAAATGGCTGAGGATTTAGTTCTATCTGCAGGAGTACACTGACATATTCTGTCCAAGCTCTATCTTGCATGTTTAAAAGAAGCCTGTGGTTCAGTTTTATAAGCTTTTATTTCAAAGCAAGACCACAGTTTCCTTGAGGCAGAATAGTCACCCATCACTGTGGTCTCTTAAAAATATTGCCCACTCAGTCCAGATTCTGAAACTTTGTGGTTGTGGTGAAAAAAATACAATAGAAATCATATTCACTCTAAAGGTTTTACAGGTTTAAAAGCTAACCAATGCCAATAATTTTTAGAAAATATTTATCTAATATTTGAAAACTACATAATGCTTCTGCCTCACTCTTCACCCAGCTGCAGCTAAGATCTAAAGCTAAAATATTAGACATAAGTACTTGCTTTTTGACTTAACAAGAATCTCTTGTGGCAAATGAGTAAAGTGAACTCTTAGAAGTACTGTTTGATTTCTGGAATCATCTGCAGAAGGCAAAAAATTGAAGGAAAACATAAACAGATGGGACTTCATCAAACTAAAAAGCTTTTGCATGGCAAAAGAGACAACAGAAAAAACTAAAAGCCCAACAAAATGGGAAAAAAATTTCACCCTCCAAAAGAGTGATAAGGGATTATTAACACTGATCTACAAGGAACTCACACAACTAAACAAAAACAAAACAAGATGCCCAATCAAAAAGTGGGGAGAAGAACTAAAAAGACATTTCTCCAAAGAGGAAATACAAATGGCCAACAGACACATGAAAAATTGCTCAATATCACTAGCAAGCAGAGAAATGCAAATCAAAACCACAATGAGATACCACCTTACACCAGTAAGAATGGCCCACATCAAAAAAACAGGCAACAACAAGTGCTGG